>VMDO01014477.1:0-54414 GCA_007922755.1 Pedetes capensis | reverse complement strand
TTGCAAGAATGTATTGGCAACTGCTGAGAAAATCTAAATGCCTCTTTTTTTCTATGGTGAAAGAAAGAAAGAGCAAGGGTGTGAAGGCACATCACCAGTTCTCTATTTGCGATGGAGCCTACCAGGTGATTTTTCTCCTCTTTCAAAGTGAATTTTGATTTTAAGATTGTGTTTTTATTTCCTATAGGTCGTAACTGTAATCACTGGGAAATATTAAGATGGCAATCTTGATTGAGGGGAAGGAAAACACCAGGAGACAGAGCACCTCTGAGAAATCCACCATTCTTCTAGTCTTCTAGTAGAGACTCCCAAGTAGTTACTGCTTTATCTTTAAAAGTTCCCCCATGTTTGTGTCCCCCAGGGAAGACACAGAATGAATGACAATTAAATATAGCCCATTGGCCCAGTGCAAAAGTAGTCAGCATTGGCCAGCTTAGCAGAGTGGATGGAAAGACCATGAGGCGGGACTCAGATTTCGAGAGTACATCTTTGGCTTGGCTCAACCTGTATCAAATAAGATGTCAATGATCTTTTGCTCTTATGTAGAAAGGGGCTAATGATCGTAAAGATCAGAACCTGAGTCAGCAATTAACTGGGGACTCATAGTGAGCATCTTAGCCAGGGAAGGGAACCAGCCCTAAATCTGAAGGGTATCACACAGTAACAATTTATTTCTTACCTAAAGTCTAATCAGCTTTTTGGCTTGCCATAATAAGGAGCCTATTCTCTTCCCCTCTTGTGATCTTGGCGTCCCTACTGGGTACTCTGCATCCAGCCAGCAGAAGGGGACAGTGAGACTGTGGAAGACTGTCCTGGAAGTAGCACTCTCCCCAACCCCTGCCACCTGCCACCTGCCATGGCCAGAACTCAGTCACACAGCCACAGCTCGCCACAAGGGGGTTGGGAAGTGCGGGTGTGCAGTCCGTGCCATGGCCAGCATACTGTCTGGCATAGAGGAGCCCTTTCTGATCTCTGCTTTGGGATTTGAGGTTGACACTGGACAGGTCATGCAGCCAATGCATTTTTAAGATCTCCATCTTAAAAATGATGGCAATTCTGCCTCCCCTTCCCATCTCAAAGAGGTTTGAAAGGTGTAGAAACAAAAGGCTCCTAGAAGGACCATCTGATGTGGCCCTTTTAGGCAAAGTCACTGCCATTATTGCCATTGTGTAGACGGCTTGCCCCCTATCACACAACTAGTTTACAGTAGGACTAGAATGTGAACCTAGATCCCCTTTTCTTGGCTCAGTGCTCCTCCTACTATGCTATACTGACCCTGTCCTCTTAAGAAAACAGGTAGACAGGACAGAGTTTCTGAAAGTTAGCATCCTTCCTAGTGAGTAGTCCCTGAAAACAGATATACAAAATCCATGTGCAATATTTTCAGTTCTTACAGTATAATCACTTGTAGTCAGAGCCAGAATAACCAGGCATTAATATACGCCCTATGCATATATTACCTCATGTTGTTGTTGTTGTTAGGTGCCCTCGAGTTGAGTCCGACTCATAGTGACCCTCATAGGGTTTTCAATGGCAGATTGTTTTGGGATTGCCTTGGGAGGGGGTTGCTACGTCCTTCTCCCATTTTTGCCATGCTGGGAATCAAACCCAGGACCTCAGAGACTGCAGCGCAGCGCTCTACCAACTGAGCTAAATTCCAGCCCCATATTGCCTCATGGAATCCTCAAAATAACCCTAGAATATAGGAACTATCATTATCCCCATTTTATAAGTGAGGAAACTGAGGCACAAAGAGATTAAATGACTTGCCCAAGGTTTTATGATGAAAGTGGGACAGATCTGGGATGTGACCCTCAGTGCTGTGGCTCCAGAATCTAGCCCAGGGTTATTTCACTACACTACCTCTCTGATCTGGTGTTCCCCTTGTGCAGCCCTCTCAGGGGTGTCCAATTGACACAGACCTTGATTCCCAGGATTTAACTTTCCTCATTTCCTCTTTTAGTGAGTGACCTTGAAGGTCCATTGCAAGGAGTCATTTGTAAATTTGCTGAGGCATGACTTTGAGCCTCGAGCATATGAAATTAATACACAGGATTCAGCTAGTTAGCTAGTGAACAAGCCAAACCCCCAACCTCCAGCTCCAACAGCCTCATGAGGCTTTTGTTTTGTTTTTCTTTTGAGATTTTTGGTCTACTCATCATTATGTGGGCAGTAACTATTGTGAAATAACAAAAGTTTGTGTGTTTGTGAAAAGTGGCCATCGAGTGAGGGAAGACTCTTTGGTGCAAGGTTAAAAGGTAGTTGACTTGTGAGGGTGGGCATGGTGAGGATAGTCACTTGACCTTGAGGTAATTGCTATTTGGAGTCATTCTGTCTGTCCATCAGTACATGAGAAGCCACCCCAGATCTTACTGGCTTAAGACACAGCAGCCAATCTCTTGGTTCCGAATTCTGGCATCTGGGATGAGCTAACCTGGGCAGTTCTGGCAGGTCTTGCAGGTGGTTGGTCAGGTAGCATATTACCTGGGGCTAGGCTCAGCTGTGACACGGGGATGGATATGCTTCTGTGTCTTTCTGCATGGCCTTGGAGATCCTTCCGGTCCATGTGTTCTCTCCAACAGGGTAACTGGGTTTCTTCCTAGCAGCCCAGTGTGCCCAAGAGTACAAAGGCAGATGCTTCCGGGCTTTGTTAGGTTGGGCCTGGAGCTTGTTTTACTTTCAGAAGGAGGCAAGTCACAGGTCTAACCCAGACTCCAAGAGAGGGAATTAACCAAGGTCATGAGTACCAGGAGGCATGGAAACAGATTGCTGTGAAGGTCAAGTCCAAAGCCATATTTGAGGATTTCCAAAGGGCTCCAGAGGAGTTGACGATACATTAAAATGTAGGCTACATAAAAGCCTACGTTTTACTCTACACTTTACTCTAATGGAACAAAGCTGTTACATATGCCTGGTTCTCTTTCCACCCCAACCTAGTTAGCCATTTAAACCCTATCAGTGCAACGAGGCTGTAGATGTGAGTGGCCAAAAACAAAAGGGAACTGAAGTGTGTGGTTTCTACTGTCTTGCCCTTCCCATGCGGTGTCCCAAAGTATCCATTTACAAAAGATAATGGTACCCACCCTCAGGCATAAATTAAGGATAGTTCCTGACCAACTGAGAGCATGCCAATTGGATGAGAAGGCAGGACTATTTCTGACCTCCATCTCTTCTTCCCCAGCAACTCAGACATTGTAAGGCTTTAGCACTTCTTCATGGGTAGAACTGCCCTCTTGTAGTAATGGGCTAGTAGGGGTTCATTTCATCCAGGGTTCAGTTCCAATCATTTTCCCCAGGCTCTGGGGTCATCATAGTGGGTACGCAGTGCCTGCATTGATAGACTATCTACATACCCATCTTCCTCAGGACTTGAGCACATATTCCCCAAAGCTGACAGCTCACAGCCAAGTCCTTATTTGAGAATTGTCCTTCATTGAAGAAAGTCACCCTACCCAATGTCATGCCCCTTCCTGGGATAGCACCTAGCTGATAACTGGTCAATACAAGGTTATAAAGGCCCAGCCACCTTGCCTCAGTTCCAGGACAATCCTGTAGGGCCATCCCAGCTCCAAAGCTCTCCATAGGACCAGCCAAGCCTTTGTTGTAACTATATCACAGCCCAACTTCTCTCTCTGCTATGTCCTGCTTAATTCATTTCCTCTCTAGGTGTTGACCCAGAGAGTATTTCCTAATGAGCTTCCCACATACCAATGTCTAGCTCAAAGTCTATTTCCAGGGAACTTGACCTATGAGAAGAAGCTTGTAGACTGGGCTACTTCCTGCCTTGGGTTGGGCTGTAGAAGCAGGTCCTGTAGAAGTAGGACATGTAGTCTGGACCTCCCCCAAACTCTTCCACTTGGGAAGACAACATGAGAAGATAAGCAAACAGAGTCAAATGTTACATCTGATGCCTCAAGGGTTTTCCCCCTCCTCACTCTACCCCTCATAACTCCCCCAAAAGTATGTGTGTGTGTGTGTGTGTGTGTTTAAGGGATGGATGATTCATGACATTGATTATATGGTTAACAATTGTGCCTAAGCGCTCTCCCACCTGATTATTTCTTCCTTTGGGCATGGCACTGGCAATCAAAATTTATCTTTCAAATTAAGGCTATAATTATATTTTGATAAAGATCTAGCAATTCAATGAGAATGAAATTTTGAGGGTTGCCAGGATACGGATGACTCTGGGTTATAGAGAAGGGTTTGCATGCAGAATACTAATAGGTGGTTCAGCACTCTTATCTAGACCTTTCCAATAGCGTCTGATAATGCAGGCCCATCAAGTACTGTTTCTCTGCTATTATTCTGGGAGGATAAAAGCGATGAAAGATACAAGCAGGGTTTTATGAATGAAAAGGTGATTCATCAGATGTCTTTTGGTCTGTCTCACTGGAGTTAAGAAATACAGTAATAATTATGTGGTGTTACCTCAAAATCCAGAGACAAAAGCTTTCTCTTATTTTCTTGCCTCCTCTTTTATTATAAATAAAAGCTAGATGTCTTAGATATTGAGTTATTGTTTTTCTTTGGGAATAGGGACCTGTGTTTGCAATGGTGTTGACTGTCAGGAGAATAGAGACAGTGGAAATTTTCATGATGTTAAATAGTAATTTTTCTTTACTTTTCCTTTCCATTTTATTCTGTCTGATTATCAATCAACAAACATTCAACAAATACAGCATCCTTGGTATTGCTCAGGTTCTACTTACCAGACCTAATAAAGCCTAAAATGGGTAACCATGTATGAAAATAATAAATGCCAATGCAATACAGTGGCACCCAACATATCATTTGAGGAGGAGGAGAAAGGAGTAATGTGTTTTTTAATTGAGATATAACTTGCATACAGCTGAGTCTTATGTAAGCTTTGACATACAGTACATTTCCATCACCCTGAAATTTCCTCAGTACTACTTTCCAGTCATCATTCCACCCTCTTTGGCAACCATTATTCTGATTTCTATCACATAGATTGGATTTTCCTGTTCAAGAACCTCATATAAATTGAAAAATATGACTTTTAAGAAAAAAGTTCTGGCCTGTTTCATTCAGGATAATATTTTTGAAATTTATCCATACTGTTGTATGTATCAGTAGTTCCCTCCCTCCCTTTTATTGTTGAGCAGTAATCTATTGTAAGAATATACCATAGTTTATCCATTCTGTTGGGTTGCTTCCAGTTGGGGATATTATGAATAAAGTTGCTAAGAATATTCTTGCATAAATCTTTCTGTAGATTTACATTTTTTGTTTTCCTTGTGTAAATATCTAGGCGTAAAACTACTTAGGGCTGGGGTATAGCTCAGTTGGTAGAGTGCTGCTCCACATGCTCTGAGGCTCTGGGTTTGACCCCCAGCACCGCAAAAAATTGGAGAAGGACCTGGAAGCCTACTACTGAAACAATCCCGAAACAATCAGCCATTGAAAATGCTATGAATAGTAGAGAAGCAATGACATAATGCTGGGCATGGCATAGTGTTGGGGAGTGTTTTGTTCTGTTGTACATAGGGTCACTATGAGTTGGACATGACTCAACAGCACCTAACCACAACAACAATGTTACTTAGTCATAGGGAAAGTATATGTTTAGTTTTCTAAGAAACTGGCAGAGCCAGGTGCAGTGGCACATGCCTGTAATCCCAGCAACTTGGGAGGCTGAAGCAGGAGGATTGTGGGTTCAAGTCCAGAGGCAACTTGCACAACTTAGGAAGACCCTGTCTCAAAAAATAAAAGAGGGGCTGATGGTATAGCTCAGTGGAAGAGTGCTTGCCTAGCATGCAGGAGGCCCTGGGTTCAACCTCCTTGTATCAAAAATGAAGGAAAAGGAGGAAGAGGAGGAGAAGGAGGAGGGGGGAGGAGGGAGGGGGAGGGGAAGGAGAAGAAGGAGGAGAAGAAAGAAAAGGAGGAGGAGGAGGAGGAAGAAGAAGAAGAAAGAAGAAAGAGGCAGAGATCCTTAAAAAATAGCTATACCATAAGTTTCTACTCCCACCAGCAAACTATCAAAGTTCTCATTGCTCTGTACCCTACCAACATTTGGTATGTCAGGGGCCATTCTAGTAGATATGATATGATATTTCATTGTGCTTTTAATTTGCATGTCTTTGATGACATAATATTGAATACTTTTTCATGTACTCAGTAGACATTCATATATCTTGTCTTGTGATTTAAGCATTTTCCTCATTTTAATTGGGTTCTTTCTCTTTTTATTTATTATTGATATTATTGACTTATAGTAGTCTTTATTTAGGATGAATAAGTTTTCTGTTAGACACATGAGTTGCAAGTATTTATTCCTAGTCCATGCCATGGGCTGGGGTTTAGCTCAGTTGGTGGAGTGCTGCTCCACACTTTGAGAGGACCCAGGTTCAATCCCCAGCACCACAAAAATGGGCAAAGGATGTGGTAGTCCACTCTCAAGACAATCCTGAAACCATCAGCCACTGAAAACCCCATGAGGGTCACTGAATCAAGGGGTTGCTATGAGTCTATGGGCTGGGATCTAGCTCAGTTGGTAGAGCGCTGCGCTGCCGTCTCTGAGGTCCCAAGTTCAATTTCCAGCAGCACAAAAATGGGAGAAGGACCTGGCAATCCACTCCCAAGGCAATCCCGAAACAGTCAGCCATTGAAAACCCTATGAGGGTCACTATGAGTTGGGTACAAACTCTACGGCACCTAACAACAACATGAGTCTACAGCACTTAGCAACAAAAACAACAGTCCATGTCATACTTAGTTTTTAATGTTATTCTCCTCATGAGCAGAAAATTTTAATTCAACAAAATCTAACTTACCATTTTTTGAATATACTTGAGAGTTGAACCCAGGTCTTTGCACACGAGAGGCAATTGCTTTGCCACTGAACTTAACCCCCAGCCCCTTTTTTACTTTTTATTTTGAAACAAGTCCTTACTAGTTTATGCAGGCTGCCTTTGGCTGCACTCATGATGTGTCTGCCTCAGCTTCCCGAGTCACTAGGATTACAGGCGTGCACCACAGTGTCCAGCTAATTCACCAATATATTCTTTTATGAGTAGTCCCTGTTCAGCCCTGCCAGAAAATTCTGCTTCCTTCAAGTTCATGAAGATTCTCTTATACATTTTCTTCTGGGACTTTGATGGTTATAGTTTTTATGTTTTTATGTTCTATGTTGTTGTTAGGTGCCAGCAAGTTGGGTTTGACTCATAGAGACACTCTTAGGGTTTTCAATGGCTGATTGTTTCAGGATTCCTTCAGGAGTAGATCACCACGTCCTTCTCCCATTTTTCTTGCAGTGCTAGGGATTGAACTGAGGGCCTCAGAGACCACAGAGCGGCACTCTACCAATTTAGGTTCATGGTCCTTCTCTAATGCTTGTGAATGGAGTGAGTGAGGGTCAAAATTCATTTTCCCCATATGTATATTCAGTTGTTCCTGAATCATGTTTTAAAAAATTTTTCCTTTCCCCCATTAAACTGACTTAATGCCTTTTCCAAAAATTTGATGCAACTGTATATGTGCACATGTATTTCTGGACTCTCTGTGCTGCTCCATTCATCGATATGTCTACTCTCCTGCCAAAACCACACTGTCTTGACCTCTGTAGATTTACAGTCAGTCTTGAAATGAAGTAATATAAATCTTCTAAATTTGTTCTTCTCTTTCAAGATGATTTTAGCTATTCTAGAACCTGTGCGTTTTCATATTTATTTTAGAGTCAGCTTGTCGATTTCTTCAAATAAAGCATGCTGGGATTTTTATTGGTATTGTTTTGAATCTATACATGAATTTGGGGCAAATGGACATCTTTAAATAGTTGTGTCTGGCAATCCCTTAATATGATATAGTTTTTAATCCTATAGGTCTTCCTTAATTTACCTTATCAATTTTTTGCAGTTTTTAGTGCAGAGGACTTACAAATCTTTTGTTAGAGTTATCCCTATATATTGTATTCCTTTTTCATTTAAAAATTTTCATTTCATCTATATATTTGATTCTTATATATTGACCTTGTTTTTCTCTTGTTTTTATTGTTTTCTTTTTGTTTTTTATTTGTTTTCTCTTGTTTTTATTTGTTTATGACAGGATCTCTTTATGTAGCCAAAACTGGCCTAGAACTACCAATCCTCCTGCCCCAGGTTCCCAAGGGCTGAGATTACAAGCATGTGCCATCACACCCCACTCTACTAGCTTTTGTAAATTCACTTTTTTGTTACAACTGTGTTCTGTAGATTCTATATAGCATTTTTAACCTCTACAATCATGTTTGAATAGTGACAGTATTCTTCCTTTCCTATCTTTATGTCTTCCTATATTGATGAAAGTAGACATTTTGAATCCTCCATCTTAGGAGAAAGCACTCAATGTTTCACCATTAAGTGTGAAATTAGCTGTAGGTTTTTTTCAGAGATGCTTAGTCTGGTTTTGGTGTTCAGGTTATCTAGGCTTTGGACAATGATTTGAGAAGTATTCATTCCTCTTCTATTCTCTCAAATAATTCATGTAAATTGGTATTACTTATTCCTTCAATATTTGCTGGAGTTCACTAACAATGATGCCATCTGGAACTTGAATTTCCTTTGTTGGAAGAGTTTTGATTAACAATTCAATTTCTTCTGGCTGTGGTGTAATCCCAGTGACTGGGGAGGCAGAGGCAGGAGTATCACAGGTTTGAGGCCAGAGGAAGCCTGCATAACTTAGAGAGACCATGTCCCAAGATAAAAAATATAAAAAGGGCTGGGGGTGCAGCTCAGGGTAGATACTTACAAAGTATGCTCAAGGCCCTGGGTTCAACCCCCAAGTACTAGGAAAATAAATAAATAAATAAGTGAATAATCAACTTCTTTAGAAGATACAGGACTACTTATATTTTCTGTTTTCCTTGAGTCCTAAGTTTTCAAGGACTTGTTCATCTAAGTTGTTGAATACATTAATACTATAGACCAAAGTAGGAAGAAAGACCAAAGATACTACTTGAGGTGGAGCTTTGAAGAGAAGCACGAACTTGGATAGACAAAGAGGGGAGTCTTGGGGAACGAATGGTGTGAGAAAAGACGTGGGATTGGAATCTCCAATCATATGAGTTGTTGGACATGGATTATGCCAACCCGATTGAAGGGTTATCTTTGGGTAAAGGAGAAGTGGAAAATGATGGTAGAAAGAGGGCTTGGAGTCAAATCGACACAGAATTGAAGAGTTTGGATCTTATATAGGAAATGAAAAACCCCTGTATGCTTTTCAGACAAGGGCATGAACTGCACAAACAGTACTGATGGAAATTATTTGGGATGATGGACTGAAGGAGAGAGTAGAGTAATGCAATTCTTGCAGTACTGGAGCAGCATGCAGTGGTAGGCGCTGCCTAAAGGAAAGGAGTCTGAGAAAGAATGGAGCTAGGACATAGTATAAAACTTGAAGTTTTTGAAAGGGAAAGGCCTCTGAGTATTTATTTCTCTGTACACAATGCTATTATGTACTTAATACACATTTATCATACTGTTGTGATTTTCTCTGCTCCCATATCCATCTCCTTGCCTAGATATCAAGTTCCTCCAGGGGAAGAGGGGGCTGGGATTTAGCTCAGTTGGTAGAGCGCTGCGCTTCAGTCTCTGAAGTCCCAAGTTCAATTCCCAGCACCTCAAAAATGGGAGAAGGGCCTGGCAATCCACTCCCAGGGCAATCCCGAAACAGTCAGCCATTGAAAACCCAATGAGGGTCTCTATGAGTCAGATACCAACTAGATGGCACCTAACAACAACAACAACAGGGGAAGTGCCCAAGGTTTATTCATGCTAAAGTACAGTGTCCAGCAAGTAGTAGACAGTTACTAGTCCATGAATGAATGAAAGCTGAAAGTATGTGTGAGCAAATGAATGAATGAATGGACAGGCAGAATATGAAAAACTATTAGTTAGACTAGGCTAGGCTAGGCTGTGTAACAGATAAACAAAACCTAGTGCTATAATACAAAAAAACCTCTACTTATTCCTTACACAAAACCTGGTGTATAAATCTCCAGGCATAAGGGAAAAGAGGGAATCAAGGCTCTTGTGAGGTTTTGTAGGGACGAAGCCTAGAAGTGCTGTACTTGTCTTCTGCCCACATCCCATTAGCTAACACATAATCTTGTAGCCCCAACTGAATTGCACAGGAAGCTAGAAAACACAAATCTGCACGTGGACATTTAGTAAGGACTGAGAAGGACAATGGGCTGGGATTTAGCTCAGTGGGTAGAGTGCTGCTCTGCATTCTCTGAGGACCCAGGTTTGATCCTCAGCACTGCAAAAATGGGAAAAGGACGTAGTAATCCACTCCTGAACCAATCCCAAAACAATCAGCCATTGAAAACCCTGTGAGGGTCCCTATGAGTCAGACCCAACTCCACAGCACCTAACAACAAGAAGGAGGACAATGGGGCAGGCGTTTAGCTGAGTTGGTAGAGTGTTGCTCTGTGTTCTCTGAGGCCCTAAATTTGATCCCTAGCACCGCAAAAATGGGAGAAGGACCTGGCAGCCTATTCCTGAAACAATCAGCCATTGCAAACCCTGTGAATAGCAGAGAAGCACTGACATAGAGCAAGGCATGGCACAGAGTTGGGGAGTGTTTCCTTCTGTTGTACACAGGGCCTCTATGAGTCGGATCTTACTTGATGGCACCTAACAACAAGAAGGACAATTAGGAGTGAAAGAGAGCTCTCAAAATTATTTGTAATTGCTCCTGTTCTAGGAAAACCTAAGCTTAAAGATATTAAGGGACTTGCTGAGGACCACCCACACATGTTACAGACCCCTTCTGCCAACAGAGCTTGGTCTCTGTGGCCTGCCTTTCAGGCCTTAATATTTATCGCCGTGGGGCTCATTTATTGCTAACAAATTTTTAGAAGCCAACTCCTCCAGAAGAAACTGTGAGCCGAATGAAACACTAATAGACTCCGCTGTCAGTTACCCTGTAGCTCCAGCCAGAAGCACAAGTGGAGAGAAGCACAATGTGGGTCAGGGCAGGGAGTTTTGATGATGAACCTCCCAGGAGTCAGCAAAGCAGCCCTGCCCTGGGAGGCATCTGTGCTCTGCTCATACCTGCTGCCTAAAGAGAACTCCAAATCCTCTGTGATCTGGAGTCTCCCGTTCAGGATCAAAGTCGCTGCGCGGCAGGGCCCAGAATGCATGGCAAGGGCTCAGTAGCCTCAGAAAATGCTGCTGGGGTGTCTCATGTGGAGCCAAAGGTGGAGTTACCCTTGGGTTTTCAGAGCACTGGGAGGATCAGAGATGATGAAGGCCAAGCAAGTGTGAGCCTGGGCACACAGAAGGTCTCTAGGATGATGATGGGCATGGAGCAGGAGAAAACAGTCTCCCATCTTTTCTCAGTTGGGAAGAAGGGCTTTTCCTTAGGGAAGATACCTCCCTAAGAAGGGCCGTGGACAGTCTCCCAGCTCCTCTGCACCAATCAGGGGCTCCATTTGGGATTTCCCGCCTTATCTTTTCTACTGAAAGGTACAGTTAAATAGAGTGAAATGAAGGCTGTAAATAAAATGGCAGAACGCTCAGAAAATGAGCCCCCAGAGAAGTGAGAGGTGACCCCAGTGGAGGAAGCAGTGAAAGAAAGGATTAAGCGAGATCTTGTTGCAATGAAGTGAGGTGCGCAGGCCTTCCTGTCCTGCCTGTTCCCTCCATCCCTGTTCCTGCAGTCTGGCTCTGCTGTTCCAACACTCAAGTGTGTTCTTACCTAGGGGCTCTGCCCTAGCGGTTCTCTTACCCCTTCACTGGCTCAGGTACTTGCTCAAATGTCATCTCAACAGAGAAGCCTTCCCTCACTACCCCTAGAAGTAGACCCAAGGCAAGGATTTGAGTACTAGTAGTTTCTTTGAGAGATGAACCCAGATAAGCCCAGTAGGGGTGTGGGGAAGTGAGATGGAGTAAAAAGGATGTGATGGAGGTGTGGCGATCCAGAAGCCACCAAGTGGGCAGCTGGAGCTCAGGCCTACTAAACAGCTCTGGAGGCCAGTGCAGAGTGCACTTCAGGGTGATCTTAGCCTCAGAGAAGGGCACCGTATCTACTGGAGGGCTGCTCCCAGGGGCAAAAGATACCTTGTACTTCCGACTTGCCCTGCTTATAGGCCAAACATCCTCCCATTGCCAGAGACAAAAATCACCCTCAGACACAAGGGCCCAGAGAGTGAGAGGAAGTAGCCTTTTGAGTGTTGAAATGAAGGCTGAGGGGTTGTTAGCAAGATGCTAAACCTCTGCTGCACCACCCTCTTCAAAATGGCACCCCTCTCTCCTACTCCCTCATCGAACTTCCACTATTTGACACTATAGCTGTGTGTTTACTTGTGATCTGTCCTTCCTGCTACACAGCAAGTGCCACAAGGGCACAGACCTAGTATATCCTTCAGTGCCCCAGACAGGGATAGTGGATGCTGAGTCACTATGTGTTGAATGAATGAATATTCAGAAAAAGATCAAAAATTGTTGTTGACATCAATTTTATCCTCAGCATGTGATGGTGTGGGAGAATTGAACAGAAATAAGTTGCAGGAACAAAGATAAGCATTGCACAGTGGGGGTGGGGCATGGTCAATGATTGAACCTGAGTGGATAAAGTGTAACGGCCAGACAGCAATGGGTCATCCCAGTTTCTTAGATTTTTCTGGAGGCTTAAGGATTTCATTCTTGCCATAATAGCTATTACTTTTGTTCCATATGCCAAATGGGAACAACAAGAATGCAACAGGAACTGTCCTTGTACATGAGAAAATGCGATATATCCAAAAAGGGCAGGCTAGTCTTGGTTCATTAGAGAACTCAGACCAAAGATGATGAGGAAAGAAATGTGCAAGAGACCAAGAAAGTAAGTGGGGAAAGTGAAAGATGGAGAAAGTGCAGTCTGAAGGAAGCAGGAAGTGAAGAAAAGACCGAACGATCTCTTTGAGTCCTTACTAAAAATTGAATATTCGACTGAGATGCTATTAATTTTTGAGATGAGTTTTTGGGGGGCCCATCTGAGTAAACACAACTCTGCTCCAGGCTTGAACTCACCCTGGGAGGAGGGAGCTTGTGAAGTTCATTGTCTCTGAAAAGGCAGCTTGCTTGGGCTGTCCCCAGTGTGTGATGCTCTTTGCAGGTCTGCAGAAAGCCCTAGCACAAGGGCCCTTGGTGTGTCTGGATGGATGGCAGCCCATAGCCACTGTGTAGAAAAGACCTGGGAGGGCACCTCTGCATGCCACTTGTTGCAAGTAGCTTTTGTTCTGGAAAGAACAAACCTTTCCCTGAGTGGAGAAAAGGTAAATAACTGTTGCACTCACCAAACTTAATGGTGTGACAGGTTTAAAAAGAAAGTTTTAAAGAGTCAGAACTGTAGCCAAATTTCATTCTTAAATAAAATGTGATTCCCAGGTTGTGTTAGGCCATACTTGCCTTCTTTCCAATATCCTTACCTCTTCATGTAAACATCTTTGCCCTGATATTTAATTCCCCAAAGAACTGACAGAAGATACCTCAAAACAGGCCATTAAAGGGGGTCTGTCCCATGTCTACACAAGGGTGAGAAGACATCTTTAATTTAATTCACTGGCAACTTTGGGAAATAGTTAGAGGGGTGGTTTATGGTTCATGTGAGTGTAATGAAATAATTAATGGTTCTCATTTGTTATTGAAATGACCAGATTAGCCAGCTGCTTATGCAGTGTGAAATTCTGTCAAAAATGTCCATTGCCAGGGTTGGTCCATTGTTAGAACAAGCAACGTGACCCAACATGTGGCTTGGACCATTGCTTGGGCTCAAAACAGACGTCTGAGTTGATGTCATTGACTCATTCCATTTGGTTTGCAGGTTGGTGTCATCTGTGTTTTAACCCATATTGCTACTGCTGCATGGGTCTGAGGCTATCAAACAAAAACACCAACAAAAAAGAACTTCCTTCCTCTTCAAGGCTATGGTGTAGCCCATTCCTTTTCTAATCTTCCTTTTTGGCCACACTAGTCTGGTCTTCATGTCTCTGAGCTGGAGAAGCTCTGCAGAGAAAGTCAGTGTCAGGAGCTGGAGGGCCCTATGAAGGCAAGAGCCAATGTGGGCCACGTGATCTACTCTGAGGATATTGGGCTGGCATCTCAGCATGGGCCAGGCTGCAGGCCCTCCCAGATCCCCAGGCATTGCCCAAGTGGCCCCAAGGGTAACACAGCTTAGTGTTTTGGCTGACTGGGCACTTACAGCTTTCCTAGTCTCAAGGGCTGAATTAGGAAGGTATCTGTGATGACAAAGAGCTGCTTTGCCTGCAGATCGCTGGAGAAAATTTAGAGGTAGAGTTTGGGAAGCAAAAGCAAAGGAGAGAAGAAAAGGCAGCACTCAGCAGAGCTGCAGCAGCAAGCAGAGCCCTATTTGGCGTACCCTCCTGCACACTCCTCATTTCTGTGGCTGCCCCAGAGCAACTCGTAATTCAGCTTGACTTCTATGCATCTGGTTTTCAAGGAAAAGCCTTTGTTAATGCTGACTGTAAATGGAGGGGATGGCTTTAGGGGTGTTTTCTGAAGATCAAAAACGTTGGCAGATGATTTTTATAGCATAACAGTGTGTTCAATGTTAAATAACCTTATTCATTCATTCAGCAAGCATTTGTTGTGCATCCACCACGTGCCTGACACTGTGCCTGGTGCTGAGATATGGAGAAGAAATACACCTTGTTCTGGAAAAGCATATGGTCTGACAGGAAAAGAAGCAACTGCAACAGTGTTTGGGAGGTGCTGTCTTATTAACCCAGGCTTCCCCAATTCAGAAATGATCACAATTTAGGGGAGGGGCTGTGATAGTAGTCTAGAAAATAAGTCTTCTAAGTAAATTACAAGGAGAAAGTTGAAAAGTACAATTGATTTTAAGGAAAAGAAAAACATCTATTGGCATGAATATTGTTGTTAGATGTGGTCGAGTCTGATCTGACTCATAGCGACACTATGTAGAACAGAACAAAACACTACCCCACACTGAGCCATCCACACAATCTTTTTATGTTTGAGCCATTGTTGCAGCCACTGTAGAGTTTGGGAAGCAAACTCATTTCTTCTCATTTGGAGTCATGTAACATCAGTAAAAGGAGGAAGCAGAGGTTTTACTCCATTCTCATCATGAAGGTCAACTCTCTGCTTTCAAGAGGTAGCTCTTCCCCAGTCATCTCTTAAATGCCTACCAGCCTGGGGGGCTCATTCTCCAGCACTATATTTAACAGTGCTTCTCTGCTATTCATAAGATTTTTCAATGGATAATTTTTTTTCTGGAGTGGACTTCCAGGTCCTTCTCCCTAGTCTGTCTTAGTCCGGAAGCTTAGCTGAAACGTGTCCACCACAGGTGGCCCTGCTGGTATCTGAGATACCAGTGGCATAGCTTTCAGCATCACAGTGACACACAAGCCCCCACAACATGACAAGCTGACATACACATGGGGGCAGTGACATGACACAGCAGAGAAAGCAGAAGTCCACCTTACTGAGCAGGCCCTGGCCTGAAAAGGCCAGCCTCTCATTGCACTGTTACCATCAGAGTTGAGAGGATAGGGCCTACAGGACAGAAAAGATAACCAAAAATACAAAGTTAAACAGTGACACCATAGGAGCCATGTCCCAGGCTGAGTAAGGGCCAAGTGAGTAGCCACGGCAATGATACAGTGAGTTCAATGAATTAGGGTAATGGCAGCTGCTATGCCAAACCCTGACACCTCAGCAACTTAATAAAATTGGGGTTCATTTGTTTATTCTTCATTTACATAATGTCCAAAGTGGAAGTTTCTTCATTGGTGAGTAGCTCTTCTCCTAGACAGAACTCGAGGATGAAGTTTCCTTCCATCTTATGGCTCTACCATTTCAGAACATGGCTTCTAAGGTCTGTGCACTTGTATTCTTTGAGAACATGAAGGGGGATATTTGAGAGGTCTCTGTGGCTGAGCGGGCTGGGATTTAGCTCAGTTGGTAGAGCGCTGCGCTGCAGTCTCTGAGGTCCTGAGTTCAATTCCCAGCACCACAAAAATGGGAGAAAGATGTGGCAATCCACTCCCAAGGCAATCCCAAAACAGTCAGCCATTGAAAACCCTATGAGGGTGGCTATGAGTTGGGTACCGACTCAATGGTACCTAACAACGACAACAACTGTGGCTTAGCAGCAGATGGTGGATTGCTTGTGTTCATATTCTACTAATTGGACCTCAACACATGGCCACACCCACCTGCAAGGGACGGTGGGAAAGGTATCAAAGAAGAAAAGGAAATGCATTTGATCACTAGCAAGGCCAGACTGCCCCACTGAGGTGGACAAAGAAGTCATTCCACTAGAGGTCAGGCCCATGTGGACAGGACCCCTCACTCCCTTGCCTTGGCATCTCTGATGCCTAGTTGAGAATCTCACATGTTCCTGATCATTAGCTCTACACTGCCATTTCCTCAGTTCCATGCTTCTTCCTAACCTTGTGCTCTCTCTCTCACATCTCCCTGTTTTATTTCATCAGAGTGCTTTTCACTACCTGGTTACATCCTTCCTGGTCAATCAATTTGCTTACTGCTCTTCTAACATGGAGGCAAGCTCCATGACGGCAAGGATTGTGTCTTTCACGATCAGCACCACATCTCAGTGTCCAGCACAGTGCCTGACACATGGGAGAGACTTCATGACTCATTGCCCAATGAATGCATGAATCAAGTGGGCCATAGGGGTCTTGAATGGCTTCATGGAGAAGGTGAACCGAGCTAAGTATTGAGTAGAATTTCTCTAGAAGAAGATATCAGGAAAAGAAAAGGTATAGATTAAAAGGAGACAAAAAAGGCCACCAGATATATGGATTGAGCTATTTACGGCCTTGAGCCCCATCCATTTAACTTGCATATTTGAGCACCTATAACACATGGGGCTGGGATTTAGCTCAGTTGGTAGAGCACTGCGCTGCAGTCTCTGAGGTCCCAAGTTCGATTCCCAGCACCGCAAAAATGGGAGAAGGGCCTGGCAATCCACTCCCAAGGCAATCCCGAAACAGTCAGCCACTGAAAACCCTGTGAGGGTCGCTATGGGTCAGATACTGACTTGACGGCTCCTAACAACAACAACAACACATAGGCCAGTGCTCTAGACCATTGCTCAGCTGGAAGATGCAAAAAAATACACAAGAAAGCCCATCTCTAAACTCAAACCGCTTTTCTGAGGCTCTACTTTGGAGGAAAAGGCACTCCCCTTTACGTAGCAAGTAGGCTTAAGCTCATCCTCCTGCCCCCCCTGAATAACTTCAATCTTCATTTATATATGGAATAAATGTGGTCTCCCCAACACAGGTATCTGCTCCTTCATGGACAAATGATATGGGGTAGAGAGATCTTGGGTTTTGGAATCATATGCACTTGTTTCACATCCTGGCTTTAGCACTTACAATCTTTAGGTGCTTGGGCAAGTTTCTTAACATCTCAGTGCCTATTCAGGAAGTGGGAGGTAATAAAAATATGCATCTTGGTTTTATTGTGGGAATCAAGACAACCTATTTTTAAAACATTTTTATTACTGTGCATTAATTGTACAAAAGAATGGATTTCACTGTGACATTTTCATACATGTGTGTAATATACTTTGATCATAATCAACCCTATTACCTTCTCTTATGCCTGCTTATTCTCTCCCTGATCCCCTACCTATTCCCTAAAAGTCCCTCTTCTATTTTCTTGAGCTTTTTTCTAGATTTCACATATGAGAGAAAACATGTTATGCTTGTCTCTATGAGTCTGGCTTATTTTGTTTAACACAATGATCTCCAGTTCCATCCATTTTCCTGCAAATGACAACATTTCATTCTTCTTTATGGCTAAATAGTACTCCACTTTGCACGCGCACTTGTGTGTGTGTGTTACACTTTCTTTATCCATTCATCTGCTGACAGGCATCTAGGCTGACTCCATAACTTAGCTTAGATCCATGATAAACATGGGTATGCAGTTATATCTATAGTAAGCTTACTTTGATCCCTTCAGGTATGCCCAGAAGAGACATAGCTCGATTATATGGTAATTCTTTTTGAGTTTTTTGAGGAAACTTTGTACTGATTTCCATAGTGGCTGGACTAATTTACATTCCCACCAACAATGTTTAAGGGTTCCATTTCCCCTAAATCCTCACCAGCATTTGGTTTTGTTTGTATTCCTGATGACAGCCATTCTGACAGGGGGGAGATGGAATCTCTGTATGGTTTTGATTTGCATTTCTCTGATGACTGTAGATGTTGAAATGGCATGTATTTATTACCCATTTGTACTTCTTCATTTGAAAAGCATTTGTTCCGTTCATTTGCACATTTATTGATTGGATTATTCTTTTGGTGTTTGACTTTTTGAGTTTTTTATATATTCTGAATATTAATCCCCTGTTTCATGAATAGCTGGCAAAGATTCTCTCGTATTCTGTAGGCTCTCTTTACTCTGTTAGTTGTTTCCTTTGCTGGGCAGGTTTTCAATTTGATGCTCTTATGGTTTGAATATGAAATGTCCCCTACAGGTACGTGTTGAAAGTTTTGTCCCCAGCTGGTGGCATTATTTTGGGATGTACTGAAAACCTGGGGAGGTAGGGCCTAGCTGGTCAAAGTAGATCACTGGAGGCATGCCCTTAGGGGCCAGATCATGCACTGGTCCCTTTCTGTCTCTGTTCTGCTTCCCGGTTGCCATGAGTTGAGTAGCCTCCTCTACTACCTGCCCATTTCCATGGTGTACTGCCTCACCATGTCTCAGAAACAATGGAGCCAGCTCACTGTGAATTGAAACTTCTGACTGGGGTTGAGCTCTGCTGGTGAGCCCCTGCACCTTACTAGCCAGTGCTGGGACCTAAGGCTTTTATTCTCTAACACAACCCTCTAGCATCAGTTGCCTGCTATAACTTTGTTCTGTCTTCTCCCCTCACTTAGACAAATCAACCTGAGAACAGAAACATGAGAGAAATGCCTGGAACTGGGGAGGGGGCAGGCAATAGGTGTCAATGATCTGTTTTGAAAGATTGTTGAGGTTTTGTATCCACATTTGCTTACTACAGATGTATTAAAGTGAACCCTATGAAATTACCAATATCTACCTATCTTGACCTACCAAATGTCATATCATTTAACCTACTTTCTTAGTATTTGGGCTCATTCACAGTTACTCATGGGTGAAGTCGTCTGATCCCTGTGTGTGGTCCACTCAACAAATCCTTGGTAGAAAAGTCCCCATGAAGGCTCCTTGTAGCCTCTGATGGGCCCATGGCCTTTGGTAGATTATACCATTGCTTGTGGAGTTTCCATCAGAGGCTCTGGATTCAAAAAGCCTAGTTCATTTCCCTTTTCCCTGTAGGTGCCAACATACGTGTTTGATCTCTGGGATAAATGCCAAGAACTTCAGGCTTGAGTTCTCAAGTTTTCTGGAGATCAAAGCCTCCTTCATCACCACGTGGGCTTCTCTGTGGTATTGCTCAACAAAGCTAGCTCAGCTCCTCTGAGAGCCAGTGATAGGGTTCACAGGAGACAAGGAAGGAAGGAGAGAGGCCCTTCGTCTTCTAAATATGAAAACACGTGGTGTGGATGAGTGTGAAGGGCAAGAAGGCTTGTGTGGTTTTCTCAAATGAATTGTGAATTAAAATTGCAGGAACTTCCAATAGATTTTAGTTATTAATGAACTAGATCCACCCAAATTGGTGGCTGGGAGTCTCTCATAGTTTTCTCATTTTATGTTACCCAAAGGAACACATAGGACTTTAGCATTACTGTATTCAGCACCTTCAATCATTTCATGTGATTTTCAAAGTACCCTTTACTAGTAGAGAATATCAGAAAGGCAAAGAAAACAAAATCTAAAACTGAATTCAGTTGTCTTATTGCTGTCCTTTTGCAAGTATTCAAATAAGTAATTATGGCATTGTCATTAGGAATCAAGATTTTCAGCATAAGAAAAAAGAGATCAATTATAAAATCAAGGAAGTTAAATTAAAACCTGTAATCCTAGATTTGAATTGTAAGTAGCAGTTTAAACTCATGATTTATTTTCACCTTCTGAAACTTGCATATTTTTTAATTCTGTCTACCAAAGAAGCCTAAAATCAATAACAACCTAGCAACAATGAATACAGCATGCAGAATGTGGTATTGCAAGCCTGTCTAGGTTGAGAGGAGCCAGGGCTTTTTGGAGAAAGGGCTGATTCTAGGTCTGGGGCAGCAAATGTGTGAGATGAATCTGGGACACCTCCCTGGATATCTCTGCAGACTTAGTTAGATGCGGGCTAATTGAAAACCCATCTTTTGTAGCCGGGCACAGTGGTGCATGCCTATAATCCCAGCAACTTGGGAGGGAGAGGCAGGAGGATCACAAATTCGAGACCAGAGGCAGTCTGTGTAATTTAGCAAGAACCTGCCTCAAAAGTTAAAAAAAAAAAATGTGCTGGGGGTGCAGCTCAGTGGTACAGCACTTTCAAAGCATGTAAGCATGAGGCCCTGGGTTCAACCCCCAGTACTGGAAAAAGAGAGAGAGAAAGAGAGAGAGAGGGAGAGAGATTGTATCTTTTGATAAAGGGGGAGAGGATAATCTCAATGTAAACAATGTAACTTCATCAGTACATTGGAAAAATAGGGGAATATAACCCAAATATGCATTTGAGATTTACTACATATTAGTCATGTCTGCAGCCATAGCACTATGGCTTCCTATCCCATCAGATCTCAGAAGCTAAGCAGGGTCGGGCCTGGTTATTACCTGGATGGGAGACCACGTGGGAACACCAGATACTGTAGGCTTGGGAGAAGGACCTGACAACCCACTCCCAAAAATCAATCTGCCACTGAAAACCCTATGAATGGCAGAGAAGCACTGACAATAGCGTTTCACATGTTGTATGTAGGGTCACCATGAGTCAGATACTGACTTGACGGCATCTAACAACAACAACATATTAGTCATAAGGCTCCATAAACCTTATAAGTTGATAAAACTGTAACCAAAATTGATATAATGGTTGCATTAAAAAAACAATGCTGTATTACTCTGTACCCCACCATCATTTCCCAATAAAGGGAGAGAAAACCCATCTTTTCTGACAATAGACAGAATATATCATGGGTTAAGTATTCCCCACTCACCTAGCCATGTCTTTATGATGAACACAGAACTTGCTACAGATATCTAGAATTTTATGGTAAAAAGGTTTTTGGAAAAGAATTCCTTTTGGCTTGTAGGCTCATGTATTTAGGGCTTCATTGTTGGTCCAATAAAGAACATCACTTCCCTCCTACCTATGAAAATATTAATTGGCAAGTAATAATTCTAGTTTAATACAGTGGAGGTGGTATGGGGGGCCTTTTGCAAGTATTTATAATTTTTCCATCATCAGTGGTGATCTCTAAGTAAATTTTAAGACACCAACCTCTACCTAAGAGAAGAGATTTATTAGCATATATAATTGGATCTCATGTGCTAATTACCTTACTGCTTCACAATCTAACCAAGCCAAGGGCATGCATCCAAGAGGACCAAAAAGTTTCCATGTAGCATATTGGAAAATAAGACCTGTTCCCTCTTATATACAGTGGTTGCACACAGTGTTTCCTAAATAGAAAGGTGATTTTTGTGGATGCACTGTTTTCTTTCTTCGATCTTCCCACAAAGAGAGCCTTCTCTCAAGGAACCAAGAGCACCAAAGGATGATACTCATCTGTGTAAACGGCCTCATCTGGTTCTTTGCAAGCAATGGAGACAGACTGGTGACATTCACAAATAGGTTTTATTTTTGAACTCTGTTTTGAATCTTGGGAGTCTTTATTTGCTGTTCATTTGGCTCTCCTGAAAGATCAGATTCCTTATTTCTGAACAATATTATCTTTTCTATAACTTGCTGACAAACTTGTAACACTGCTGGTGTCTCTTTTGGGAGTATGGACTGATGAAGCACAGGCTGCAGCACACCCCCATTTCTCCTACTCTGGTTTAAGCTCAGATACAGAAGCCTGGAGATTGGAACAAACATTTCAGGACTTGGTGATGGGCTGGGCATTTTCAGTCTTGGTTGCTGATTTCCAGCATCCTCTGGTGAAGCTAACCTTGTGGTTGATCTAACCACTAGATTGAGCTATTTAATAATTTTTATAGGTCAAAATGGCCAAGTATCACCAATGTAATATGGTTCAATCTAGTTCAATCTTCTTTTGGTCTCTGTGGTCTCCTGACTGGTGACATCACCATCCCAGGGACTTATTGGAAATGCAAATTCTCCAACCCCATTCCAGACCTTCTGCATCAGAATCTCTGGTGCTGGGCAAGAATCTATGCTTACCAAGGTCTCCAGATGACTCTTATGAATACAGGAGATTGAGAAGCTCTACTTTAAATCATTATGCTAATAATTAGTTCTACCTTTGAGGGCAGCCTTCCAATTCCCCAACAGTGTAGTTTGTATACATATGCCCTCTCTTATGGTGATGGTCCTTTGTTAAGAAAAAAATATTTCCACCAGCATTGTTTAGCCAGAAATGGTACATTTCGAAAAGAATAAATATGAATCCTTTCCCTATTACGTACAGTCCGTGGATATGACAAACTGTCTCTTTCTGTCTCTTTGCCTAGCAACTATCACCCTAGTGTCTGGTGTTTTTAAAAAGATATACCTTGATGATCTCTATCTACCTGCCTATCTGATATGCACATTTTAGTTGTGCTCCAGTCTACTCCCTCTCCCTTGGTTAGGAAACCGGGCCCTGGGGTAAGCAGTGCCTTGATAACCTCTGTTGCAAAGTGGCTGATGAAAGGAGAGCCTTCTTCATGCTAAGCACAGTGCGGTTTCCAGTCCAGCCCACAGCACATTCACAGTTAATGAAGAATGTGACTGAGATAAAGCTTGAAGGGATGTTCATTGCAGTGTGTTTTATAAATTAAAACTAATGTAATATCTATGTGGTAGAATATTATGCACCTATTAATAAATATTATTTCTGAAGAAATGCATAGTTTTTATGTAGTTTTGATTTGCAAGAGGAATTGTTTTTTATTTTTGTGGTACTCAGGGTTGAACCTAGGGCCTTACACATTCTTTGCAAGTGCTCTACCACTGGGTTCCACCCCCCAGCCCATTTTTAGTTTTTTTATTTTGAGACAGGATCTGGCTAAGTTGCCCAGACTGCTTCTGGCCTTGAACTCACAATCCTTCTGTCTCCACCTCCTAAGTCACTGGGATTATAGGTGTGTGCCACTGTGCTCAGCTCATTATTTTATTTTTAAAAAGTAGTGTTCAGGAGGGCATATATGCTATTTTTCAACTACATAAAAATGCACTGGAAGAGAACTGCTTGGAAACATGAGATAACAGTGGTTGGGATGACAGGGTTGTGAGTGGCTTTTCTCTTCTTCTTTTAAACTTTTTTGTACTTTCCACAGAATATATTACTGTTTCTGGTTGAAGTCGGAGGAGAAACATTCAAAGTGTATCTTTTATTAAGTGACTGCATGTGTGGGGAGATTTTAACCTTTGCTTGTAGCCCTATATTAATGTATAACAGGCATGCTGGAAATAAAGGCTTGAAAGAAAGGAAGGAAAGAATGACTGGCTGAATGAATACTAGACCATAAGCACTTAGAAGGCAGAGACCCTATCTTAGACATCTATGTATCTGCTTGTTCCTAGCCCAGAGCTTTGCAAAAGTAGCTGCTCCATACAAGTGGGTAGGGTGAATAAATGTCTAGACTCCTTGGGTTGCTAGACATGTCAACTTTATCTAACAAATTTTCCTGCTTAAAAATCAAGCTTGTACTGCACCTAAGTCAATGTCGTCTATAACTTAGAAGGTCTCTGTAAGATTATGCCCTCCCCACTCATTTTCCCCACCCCTATCATATTTTTCTTTTTTTTTCTGCCTTGCTCCCCTTTCTACCTTTTCTCCCTATTTATTTCAATAATACAGTCTACCCACTCTCTACACTCCTGTGGTTGAGAATTCCTTTCTTATTTCTATCAGAATTTCTATTGTGATTCAGCAGATAAATAAAACCCATAGTTGGTGCAAAACCTCACTTGAGCTATTTGTGCCAATTGCATTTCCCTGCCAAACTCCACGGGGAGTCATTAATAAGCAACAAGTACAATCAAATACATTTCCACTAAGCATTTCCATGGGACAGTGAGTGGCATTGCTAGGGATGTAAGGAAGTAGAAGATGTGACCCTTTTTTGACAGAAGTGTATGGATGTGGTACATGAGTGTGGCCAGGGAGTAAGCCATCTAAGGTAGTGTGTGAGGAGGGCAAAGGAGAGGTGAAAAACAGTGAGTGCCCCAGCAACTCAGAGGGCAGCATGGATATGGAAAGGTTTTGTTGGAGGTGAGCCTTAGAGGGTGGATAGAGGGAGTGGTTGAGGCATTTTAGGTACACAAGCCAGCCAAGGTAACCAAACTGAACCCTTCTCCCCTGAAACAATCTTCTTCTGGGTTCTTTGCTCTGGAAAGCTCAGATTTCAGAAGTGACAGAATACAGGAAAGGAAAGGAGTTCAGCTATTTCATCTAACGAATACTTGCATGCTGGCCAACTTTGTATCTTTAAGAAAGGGGAATTTAGCCAAGTGCAGTGGCACATTCCTGTAATCTCAGTGCCTCAGAAGGCTGAGGCCAGAGGATCATGAATTTGAGGCCAAAGGCAGCCTGTGGAATTTAGCAGAACCCTGACTCAAAAGGAAAGATAAAAAAATGGACTGGGGGTGCAGCTAGTGAGAGAGCACTTGCAAAATATGTGCAAGACCCTGGGTTCAAAACCCCCAAGCACCACAGAAAAGAAAAGAAAAAGAAAAAGAAAGGGAGTTTGTGGGTTTTATTGCTATAACAAAGTTTTTCCATCAATATTACCATTCCATGATAGTATGTGTGCACTAAGGCTCAATGTAGCTCAGGATTGTTTCTGGTAAATTGGCACGTCTCTCCCTTGCCGCCATAATACCCCCATAGGAGTTCTTGCCAGGGATTTCCTCCAGGACACCTGGATGGTGTAACAGAGCACAGAGCAAACTTTCGTCTCTGTAGCTGGTTCATCCCAAGGTTTGTTATTTGGGCTGAAGTGGTCTGGAATCTTAAAAATAGCGGGTTTCATAGAAAACAGGTGAGATGTGTTTTTTATCTGAAGGACAATATGATAAATGTGATAGGTAGTAAATAATGGCCAACAGACATGAAGGGCATAGAAGCCAGCCAGAGAAGTACATGGAGGCAGGGTCAGGAGACCTGGGGCTTGGTTTTTGCCTCTATCAATACTCAGCTCTGTGAATTTGACTCATATCTTTGGGCCTGGGTTTCCTCATCACCACATGAGATGGGTAACCTAAACAGTGGCTCAACAATGTGCTGACTGCTACCTCTTACATCACAAGCAAGCACTTGCACCCATGCAAATACATACACAGCAAAACCCATAAACAATAGCTTCACAAAACAATGCAGTGCACTTGAGTATTATCTATTCTCTATTCTATTTCATTGTTTTAAAAAATGCTAGTCTTGACCTGCCTACAGCCATAGCACTGTGGCTCCCAATCCCGTCAGATCTCAGAAGCTAAGCAGGGTCGGCCATGGTTAGTACTTGGATGGGAGACTGCCTGGGAACACCAGGTGCTGTAGGCTTGGGAGATGGACCTGGCAACCCACTCCCAAAAATCAATCCGCCACTGAAAACCCTATGAACAGCAGAGAAGCACTGACAAAGTGTTTCGCCTGTTGTACGTAGGGTTGCTATGAGTTGGATACCGACTCGATGGCACCTAACAACAACAAGTCTTGACCTGCTGAATGGATTTTACAGTCCACTAATGGGTCATGCCCCATAATTTGAAAAAAACACAGAACTCTGTAATTTCTGAGGTCCCTTCCAGCAGTAGAATCCAATGATTCTGCTACAGGCCGAAGGGATTTTCTTAAAACAATAGCTGAGCTGCAATGGAGGATCCCATGCTTACATTCTGGAGGAAATGCATGCTGTAGAACGTGGCAGCACAATAACCTGAAGATAAACAGGCAAATCGTAAACTGCTCCTAAGGAGAACACATAGTACTACAGCTCTGACCATGCCTTTGAGAGATAGAATCTCCAAGTCATTACACTTAATGCTGCCCTGATATCAACCGATATCAGAGATTGGAGACATCAGACCTGTTAGAGAGGCCACAGGCTCCCCAGTTATGGTTAGTCATCTGTCCAGTCTCTAGAATGTAACACCCCCCGCCCAAAGAATGATCTCTGGTGGCCTCATCTTTGTTTATGGCTCACTCACTAAAATACAGAAGTTTTTTTAAAAGAAAGAAAAGAACTTGGAGTGCTCAAACCTTTCTTCTTTTGGACTTGGACCTCGGTCCTGGCCCCTTGGTCTTTTGTTCCCAGTGCAGGAAATGCAGCTAAGATTAAGCAGTGCCATGCCAAGGACATTCTCGTTTTATTGGAGTCTCAGACCCACTCTATAAAACCTCTCCAGTTCCGATTTCATGAGGCCCAAGGAGTTCAGTGACTCGCTCTGGATGCCACTGCTCCTCTGATTGCACCCTATCTTTGCATCCCAGAGCCCAGGGTCTTTTCGCCAGCCCATTCTGCTATCTCTTTAATACAGAGCTTGCCTGCATGGATTTTGATGGCTGGCAGAAACAGAGCAGGACAGAGATGACAAAGTCCCAAGCCCTTACTTGTAAAGATGGGATCGCAGTGCTAAGAAGGTTTGTTTGATGACTGGCACAGGCCATTGGTGGCAAAACTGCAACTAGAATACAGGCTCCTAGTAGTCTTTCCCCAGGAAGTCTGACAGCAAACCAAACAACAGTAACAATAACAGGTAAACAGTCTTCCTGTCAGGGAGGAAGCATTGTTTTGTTTTAGAAGGTCAGAAAAATGTTTCTATGGGAAAAATCACCCTAGATTCTTTTAGTATGTAAATAAATATGTGTTGTTGTTGTTGTTAGGTGCCGTCGAGTCGGTATCCGACTCACAGCGACCCTCATAGGGTTTTCAATGGCTGACTGTTTCGGGATTGCCTTGGGAGTGGATTGCCAGGCCCTTCTCCCATTTTTGTGGTGCTGGGAATTGAACTCAGGACCTCAGAGACTGCAGCGCAGCGCTCTACCAACTGAGCTAAATCCCAGCCCCCAATGTAGACTTTTATTCTTCAGGAGTTGGAATGTTTTAAGGAGCTGGAAGGTGGTTGGAAACCTCCATCTTTCTGATGCTGAGGGGTCGACATTAGATGCTTTGTCTGTACTGGAGGACGAGCCTGAATTATTTCGGTTCCACAGAGAGGGAGCCCCACAGGGACAGTGTAGCGAAACCTGGCTCTGACTTTGGGCTGCTCTGCAGATGGCAGGGCCCTTGGTGTTTCCTGCCATCTCTGTACCCAGCCCTGCTCTTTCCTCTAAGCTGCCAAGCTGAGTGGGCAAAGGCTGGTTGCCAAGGAAGGGAGAGCAGGTGGAAATGTATGCTTTCACTTGGTGAACCCCCCTCCAGCCCCCCAGCAGCTCTGAGAACTTGGGTGGCAGCTACAGACTGAGTAGATTTCCATTTTGCTCATGGAGCTGACAGCTGCTGAGGACTGGCTTCAGCCTAGCAGGAAACCGCGAGCCGTCCAGCTGTGTCTCTGTGACCCTGCCTTTGTCAGATGCTTCCTCACGTATTAATGTGTGATACTCCTTGCTGCCTTCTAGCACGGGCTGTTGGAATGGATGGTTCGTTTAGGGATGTGTTCCTGGCCCCACACCTGTGTGATAGGGGTGGGTGTGAGGGCTAGACGGGCAGGAAGGAAGGTTAGCAAAGGCATGTATGGGCAAGTATATCCTGTAGTCACCCTAAGAACATATTTTAAAATCCCTTCCCTCCCTCGAAGTGGAAGAATTCCATTTCTGAGTCACTTTGCATATGTTTCTGAAATTTTCCCTACATGCAGCATTTAGACTTTGATTTCAGCTGTCATCTGCCCCCTTTTAAATTCTTAAGAGCCTGGGAGAAGGAAGGAGTTGCAGGGGGAGAAAGCCAGTGGCAGGGGCAAAGACTTGAGGTAGGAGAGACCAAGAATAAGCATTTTGCACTCTTTCAAGGAGCAAGAAACTTGAAGGCACCAAGAATCTCTGGAGGCCAGGGAAGGCAGAATTAGATAGCAGGGCAGGGGGCCTACAGGGCAGGACATGCTTTGGCAAGACTATATTTGCCCCTGACTTTGACCCATTCCTTAGTTCCTAAAACCAAGCCTCCTCCTGCTCTTAGAAGCAGGCCTGGTCTTTCCAATGGAGTGGCAGCCACTAGTTTTCCTCAATGTCTAAGTCAACTCATTTCACAGGAACCCAGTGACCATAGCTATGCTTTTGATATGTCACTGTAAATCAACATGTAGACAATTCCATTGTCTCCAGGGTTTGACAGGGGAATGAAATAAGACCAGTCTATAGAGACTTTTCACTGCCCTATGGACACTTCCTCTGATGGCCTTTCCTTTCAGCAGTTTGGTTTTGTGGTGTCTGCTTGCAGTGCCTGAGAGGCACTTTCTGAAAGATTCACTCAGTTCTTGTTTACAAGAACTAATGTTATGGATGATATAAAGAGTGGTAGTTCTGAATCCTTTACTTATTAGATGCCATCGAGTCAGGTCCAACTCACAGTGACCCTATGTACAGCAAAACAAAACACTCCCCAACACTGTGGCATGACCAACCCTATGTCAGTGCTTCTCTGCTATTCACAGGGTTTACAATGGCTTGATTGTTTCAGGAGTGGGCTGCCAGGTCCTTTTCCTGTTTTGGAGAGATTGGGGATTGAACTCAGGTCCTCAGAGTGGGCAGAGCAGCACTTTACTAACAGAGCTAAACCTCAGCCCAAATCCTTCACTAGATACATTTTACATGGCAGATAGCTCATTCTCCTTCCCCCCACCCAATCACCTTTAGCTTAGGTAAACTCACTTCTGTATTGGTTTGAGAAAAAGAGGCAGCTTGGAAGCCAACAGAGATGGTTTCTAATCCCAGGTATTCTACTTACCAGGTATATGACTTTGTAAATGTCCTTACTTTCTCTGAGTTTCCATTTCCTTATCTATAAAGGGGCAATACTTTACTGTTTGAGTTGTGTTGGGGGTACCATGGAATTATGAATAGAATGCATTTTGCTTAGAGCTCCACGTATGGTTGGAGCTCCTCTTCAGAGTTCACAGCCTTCAATAGGGGAAATGGCATATACAAATACCCCTTTTCCTATTGCAGAGGATACAAATGAAACATGTAGCCCTACCTCCCATTGTAGCCCTTACCATTATCTGCCCCTTCCTTGGGGTACTGTAACAGATGGAAAGAGATGACAAGGCAAGTGACTGATTCTAGGGAAGTAGGTAAAGCAGCAGGAAGGTGTATTATTTTCTTATTATTTCTATTATTGCATAACACATTACTGCAAACTTAACAGCTTACAATAATATGCATTTATTATTTTGCAATGTCTGTGGGTCAAGAGTGTGAGTTAACTGTGTCCTCTGTTCAGGGTCCCACTGGGCAGAAATCAAGGTGTTAGTTGGAGCTGTGTTCTCCTCTGAGGCCCAAATTTCTTTTTCAAGCTCATTGATTGTTGGCAGAATTCAGTTCCTTGAGGTTGGAGGACTGAGGCCCTCGGCATCTAGAGGCTGACCACCATTTCCTGCCACAAGGCCTTCTTCAAGGCCAACAGGAGATTGTCTTTGCTGCTTCTCATTTCTTATATGTCATGGTTTAGGCCAGACCCACCCAAGATAATACTTTCACTCTTGGTTAACTGAAAGTCAACTGAGTAACGACCTTAAAGTGCCTTTTGCAATGTAATATATCATAAGGTACAGGTTCTGCCCAGACTTGAGAGGATTATACAGGTTATGAACTTGAAATGGCAGGAATCTTAGGGCCCATCCTAGAATTCTGCCTACCACAGAGGGGCCCCAGATATATCCAAGTAAACATAGTAAAAACCTTCTTGCTTCTCTTCGTTCCATTGTTATGAGAACAATGATTACTGAGGGTGCTAGGCTTGCTATCTTGCATGGCTCAGCCATGGTGGAATTATTAAAACTGGAAGAAAAGGTGGTATAGTGAACCTGAAGGTGTGAGACAGCCTGCAATAGGAACAGCACATCGAGCTTATGAATGAATGGATTCGACTTTGGTTAAACTCTTACTTAGGAAAAGAAATCAAAATTCTAAACAAAAATGAGATGGTTTCTTTGAAAGAGCTCCATTAGTGCCTGTCTCTCTGCCTCCACTGGACACATCACACTAGTTAATGCTCTGTGACCAAAGGACACAATTGAGAGCAAAGGCACAAAAGAGTTTTCCTTCTCTTTCCTTCCCTGTCGAAGAGACACACACCACTGTGGCAACTCATGAGTGAAATGGTCACCTGCTAATGCATGACAGAAATCCATTATAGCTTCTCAGTGGAGAATGAAAAAGTTTAGATGGGGAAAGGTGAGGATCCCTAGCCCTGAAAGCTATCATTATGAGGACTGATTCTTCCCAGGAACCATGACTTGGCTGCCCATACTGAAACTCATATCTTAGTTTTTGCATCTGTGAATTCATAGGCCTGAGCAGCAGGCAGAAGTTAGCAGCCCAGAAACTCAGCATGGTTCGCCTGGTGGGCATAACAGGAATGTGTTTAGGGTAACAGCAAAGGAGGGACACTGAAAATAATACTTTTTTTCAAGTAAATTGATATTTAATATTTAGTAATGAGGAAAAAATTTTGCTGAATGTCTTTGTACTTGTTTTATGATATGCTAATTTTTTGTGAAATTTGGGATTACCTACTGCAGAAAGGTGGAGGTAAAAGAGTGGGGACTATAATCTTTTGACTGTTTAGGGCCTTTGGAGTCTAGAGATCTTAGACCATCCCCAGGGAATTGCGTAGTACTACAGTAGGAAGAATGTACCAGAGGTTATTTCTACTAACCTATTGCTTCCAGGCATAATCACATCTACAACATTTTCACATAGAGCCAGAGAATATATGCCCCAAGAGGGCAGGTGTTCCTGTGTGTTTTGTTCTATGCTGTACCCTAGCATTTAGCACTGTGCCTGGCACTAACAGCTGGCTGGAAAATGTTCCATGGGTAGGTGGATGTTTCCATCATCAATGTGCCTCCCTTCTTCCATGTTGCCCAATTACTTTTACTCCCACAAGACCCCAAGGCCTCATTAGAACATATTTTCTCTTTCTCAAACTTGCCAAGTAGTAAAAATAACTGTGGGGCACTTTTCAAATATACAGATTATCAGGACTCTGTTTTAAATCCTGATTAGAGAATCTAGACAAAAGCTCAGGATTCTTCATTTTTATAAGCACATACAATGAGTCTGTTCTAGAGACCAAAACTAAGACAAATAGCAGGAGTTCAGCTCTTCTCCACCCAAAGACAGAGGAGCCAGGGACACTTGATTTGGTTTCTGAGGGGCTATCAAGGGGAAGCCTGCAGCCATAGCACTGTGGCATTTGATCCCATTAGATCTCAGAAGCTAAGCAGGGTCGGGCCTGGTTAGTACTTGGATGGAAGACCACTTGGGAACACCAGGTGCTATAGGCTTGGAAGAAGGACCCGGCAGCCCACTCCCAAAAACAATCTGCCATTGAAAACCCTATGAATAGCAGAGAAACACTGCCAGTAGTGTTTCGCCTGTTGTGCATAGGGTGGCTATGGGTCAGACACTGACTCAATGATACCTAACAACAATCAAAGGCAACACCCTGAGCTTCTGGTCAGCACTGCTGAGAGAATGAGGAAACATGAGTCTTCTGGTCTACCTCCTGGCCCCAGTCCCACATCATGACTCCCACCTTCCTGAGGAGATGAGCCTGAGGGCGGGGTACTCAGAAGCCCCTCTACTTCCAGGACTGCTCACTGAACTTCTTGTTGCGCTTTCCCACAGTTATACTTTCTGTTCTGTGGTATCACCAGCACGTGAATTTGCAGTCACCTCTGCTGGGTTTGGTAAAGACCTCTCCCCTGTTGGGCAGGACTTGATCTCTACATCTACAGACAGGCTGATTTTTAGGCAGCCTCAGCCACTGAGCCAGAACATTCCTCTTAGGGTAGCTAAATAAAACTTCAGAAATTCTTCAGAATTCCCCCTACTTTACACAAGAGGGAAGGAAAGCTCTGATCTAGACCCTGCCCTCCCCTTGGACACCAAGGGCTCCCTCTCCTCATCTGAGGTCTGAAAATATTAGCATTTCCCTTAGTGATTCCTTCTAAGCTTTCTAAGCTTTCTTGTCCCAAGGACTTAGTGATCCTTGACTGGTTCACCAAGGACTTGCAGTTTCCAAGAAGAAAGCTGAAGTTATATAGTAACTTGAGAAAGAAAAAGTGCCACCCTTCTTTCTTGGCTCCATAGAACCCTTCCCCAAAAGACTGTCCCCCTACTAGGAAGATAATCCTGTGATCTCCAACCTTTGGGTTTGAATTAAACCCTAAACCTTATGAGGGTCCCTATGAGTAGGACTCAACTCAACAGCACCTAACAACAACAACAACAAAATAATAATAACAAACACCAAGGAAGAAAAAATGCAGGTCAAAAGGAATAATTTGCTCCTTCTAAAGAGAAGAAAATATAATAGGCTATGGTTATTCTAGCGCCACATTATCCAATATAGTAGCCACAGGTAGCTATTTAAGTTTCGATTAATTAAAATTAAATAAAGTTAAAACTTTAGTTTTTTCCTTCTCTTTCTTTTCTTTTCTTTCTTTTTTGTTTTTCAGTATTAGGGGGTTTAAACCCAGGGCCTCACACATGTGAGGCAAGTGTTTTACCACTGAGCTATATTCTCAGCCATTTGTTGGTGATTCTTATAGTTATGATGCTTTATTCTAGAAGAAGAAAAAAACACCATTAAAGACTACATTAGAAAACAAAACCAGCAGCTGGGCACAGTGGTGCATGCCTGTAATCCTAGCCACTCAGGAGGCAGAGGCAGGAGGATCGCAAATTAGAGACCAGAGGCAGTCTGTGTAACTCAGCAAGACCCTGCCTCAAAAAAAGTTAAAAAATGGGCAGGGGGTGCAGCTTAATGGTCCAGCACTTGCAGAGCATGCAAGCGTGAGGCCCTGGGTTCAACCCCAGTACCAGAAAAAAAATAAAGAAAGAAAACAAAACCAAAAATAACTGCAGTCATTGCTGGGTCATCAAAAGATTGTATTTCCTCCAGTGTCCTTTCTTCTGTTCCCCTTCTATGAAAGTGCCCTCCCTTTCCATTTTCCTTTCTACTTTTCCTGTGCAGTATGCTGTTCCATGGGAGAATTCTCAAAGTGATTGATCAAACTTCAAAAAGAAAAGAATCAGAGAAGAACTGAAAGCCTATTTGGGGCACAGGGATAAACAGTTGGGCAGAGTGACCCCAAATTGTGCAGTGTGAAGAGAGGAGAAGCAACAGAAAGAGGGGCGGAGACTGGGAGGGGCTGGGTAGGTCCAGGGCCAGGACTCTGAGTTGGGACAGTGGAGCATCCTGGGCCAGTTCTCACCAGCCGTGAGGCTGACAGGCTTCTTGGTGCTCCTGAGTTCCTCTGGGTGGCCATTGCCCAATGGGAATCCCCTGGTTCCTAGCACCTGCTTCCATGAGGACTTGTCTTGCCACCATGGGGAGTTCTGTCTTAGGTGCCATGTATAAATGAAGAAAACAATAGTGAGTTAAAGGCTGTGTTTGGGCCTGGGGAAGGAGGCCTTCTTTCCTTGATCTCTTGGATGAGTTGCAAGAGCCATATTATCTGTAGTTCCTTTCCCTTAAAACCCATCACCCTTGTCATGGTTTCTTTAATTATTGTGCTCAACCTGGGTGACACCAGGGAAAATGAGCAGTACTTTGAACGATGTCAAGCAATGCACTCAGGAGGTGGAGGGAAGGATCAGGAAACCTTGTGGCCAGGGGCCATGGCAGGAAGTAGCATAAGGTATAGGCCAAAGTTCAGGTGGACAGCAGGAGCAGCATGCAGATGTACAATTCTGAGGCCTGTGGCCAGAAGGCTGGAGCTAGGACTACCTTTTGATTCACCTCTGAGGCTTTCCTCTGCACTCTCAGAAGGCAGGACTCCACCCCCACCCCCAAGCACGCTGGCCAGGGGCTGTCAGGGTCAAGGGGCCACTGTACCAGAGGACGAGGAGTGATGAGGTGGACCGGAAGTTAGCTGGTCACAGCCACAGGGTGGTATCCTGGGATCTCCCATTCCTCAGCTCCCGGGCAGAGGCTACCCGATCTGTACTGCAAACTTCAAACCTTGCCCCAGCCTTGAGTTAGTTCTTCCTGTGTGCGCAGCAGTCTGGACTTCCAGTCCACCCAAGTTCCATTCCTGTCTACCTCCTCAACCCAGAATCTGCCAAATGCACAACTTAAAGCCACTCATGTACAATGCCATGTTCCTTCTTTGTCTTGTAGCTGTCTCCAACCTGGACATTGAGAGCAAGCTGAGCGTGTACTACCGTGCGCCGTGGCACCAGCAGCACAACATCTTCCTCCCGGCCACCAGGCCACCCTGCGTGGAGGAGCTGCATCGCCATGCCAGGCAGAGCCTGCAAGCCCTGCGTAGAGGTAACTGATCCCAGGCTCAGGGCTTCCCCGGGAGAGACTCGGAGGTTGGCCTATCTTGGAGTTCCATCTCATCAGTCCAAATAGCTCCCTCTGTTCTAGCAAGTACTTTGAAATGCTGCTTTTTCTACTCTGAATGAAATCCACACATAATATAACCTATCTATACATATATTACTGCAGCTGTAGCCCTGTGGCGTCTGATCCCGTCAGATCTCAGAAGCTAAGCAGGGTCGGGCCTGGTTAGTACCTGGATGGGAGACCGCCTGGGAACACCAGAAGCTGTAGGCTTGGGAGAAGGACCTGGTAACCCCCTCCCAAAAATCAATCTGCCATTGAAAACCCTATGAGCAGCAGAGAAGCACTGACAATAGTGTTTCCCCTGTTGTACAGAGGGTCGCTATGAGTCGGATACTGACTCGACAGCACCTAACAACAACAACAACAACAACAACAATACATATATTAAGGGGCTGGGATTTAGCTCACTTGGTAGAGCACTGCGCTGCAGTCTCTGAGGTCCCAAGTTCAATTCCCAGCACCGCAAAAATGGGAGAAGGACGTGGCAATGCACTCCCAAGGCAATCCCGAAACAGTCAGCCATTGAAAACCCTATGAGGGTCGCTATGAGTTGGATACCTACTCGACGGCACCTAACAACAACAACAACATTACATATATTAAACATTACCACTATAGTCTAAACATGATAATCAAGGGAAATTAGGAGGAAAATTATTTATAATAATATTTAATTATTTTATTATTTATAATAATATATATTTCAATATGCAAATGCCCACTCACAACTCCATTAGAACATACAATGAAGCAGTTAGACGTGTGCACCTATCAAAAGTAAATTTGGATTCAATAAAGATAACTGGAAGCATAGAGGAGTGATGGAGCCCAGGGGTACAGGAGGACACAACCATAACAACAGTTACATTCAGCACACGTTAGATATAAGCAGAATAAAACTTTGGGACATAATGGAAAGGGAATTAGATTTCATTCAGAGATAGGTTCTATGCTTTTTTTCGATAAGAGCTTTGAGTGAGACATTTGAATATCACATAGGACCTGGAACGTTTTTCATTGAGCATCCTGTGCATTACAAAATGGCTGTCATGCATGGCTCCTGCCCCTCAAGGGCTCTTCTGTTTCTGTAGCAAATCACTGACATGATCCAGTGCCCTCATTCTACAGAGAGGACATAGAGGCCTAGAGAGTCGGGAAAACTTGCTCAGGGTCACACAGAGCCGATTAAGTGCAGTGCCAGGACCTGGACCAGAGCCTCTGAACCTTTAGGTAGAGCTCTGTTTTGCCTTGCCAGGCATGGTGTCCCGTGGAAATAAATATTTATATTTATATCTCTCTTATAGTCCTGAGAGCATGACAGAGGCACATAGCAGTCCAGGTAAGCTTTTCTCACACTGGTTACTTTCCAGTGCTTTAAAACCCTTCTAAATACGATAAGGAGATTTAAAATGAGTATCATCCTTTTAGGGCCCCCTAAATGGGGTACTGTGCCTGCAGCCATAGCACTGTGGCATCCAATCCCATCAGATCTCAGAAGCTAAGCAGGGTCAGGCCTGGTTAGTACTTGGATGGGAGACTGCCTGGGAATACCAGCTGCTGTAGGCTTGGGAGACGGACCCGGCAGCCCACTCCCAAAAATCAATCTGCCATTGAAAACCCTATGAACAGCAGAGAAGCACTGACAATAGTGTTTCACCTGTTGTAAGCAGGGTTGCTATGAGTCAGATACTGATTCAAAGGTACCTAACAACAACAACAACAACAACAAATGGGGTATCAGAAGCATGCCACCTTTTTTGGCCTTTAGATTCTTGCTATGGAGACAGATGATGTCTACACATTCATTGTGTTTGTTCCAAATTCCCTATACTCTTTTAAGGAATGGTATTTTACAAAAGTATTATAATGCAAATAAAATCTTTTAATGACATCAAGATAGAGAAATAAAGTTATAATAAATGGGGTTTTCATCTTATTTTCTTCCACATTTTTATGACTTTTGCCTTTTCCCCATCCTTATCTTTTTTCCTTTTAATGATACAATTAATCTACTATTATCCCTAAAGCAATTGTTTCTAAAAATTCTTTTGGAGATTAGTAGCAAGATACTGTGACAATTGTAAGGAAGAGTGAGGATTCTTAGTATTCACTTCAGCTTTATTGTTGTTTTGTTATTGGGTGTTGTTGAGTCAGATCCAGCAAATAACAATCCTATGTACAACAAAACAAAACACTCTCCAACACTGCCATGCATATCACCTTTTTATGTTTAAGCTCAATGTTGCAGCCATTATGTTTCTTCTCATTTTGAGGCATGCCACATCAGCAAAAGGAGGTCCCAGGGGCTTTACTCCATTCCTATCATTAAGTTCAACTCTACTTTGAGGAGGTAACTCTTCCCCAGTCATTTCTTGAATGCCTTCCAGCTTGGCAGGGCTCAAATTTTAGCACTATGACAGTGCTTCTCTGCTATTCATAGGGTTTTCGATGGCTAATTGTTTCAGGAGTGGACTGCTGGTCCCTCTCCCTAGTTTGTCTTAGTCTGGAAGCTCAGCTGAAAACCTATCCACCATGGGTGGCCCTTCTGGTATCTGAAATACCAATGGCATAGCTTTTAGCATCACAGCAACACACAGGCCTCCGCAGCATGACAAGCTGACAGACATGTGGGGGTCAGCTTTATAGTTGGCTAAAACTGTCTTCAGCAGCCAGGCACAGTAGCACATATCTATAATCCCAGCCATTCAGGAGGTGGAGGCAGGACCACCACAAGTTTGAGGCCAACCTAGGCTACATAGTGAGTTCAAGGCCAGCCTGGGCAACTTAATGAAAGGAAAAGAAATAAAAAATATGACCATCTGCTTATAGTGACATATTAATCTCTCCCTTTTCTATGAAGATAACAGTCTCAAAATAAAAAATTGTTTAAATGCTTCAAAATAAAAAAATGTCTGGGGATGTAGCTCAGTGGGAGCACACTTGCTTAGCAGACACAAGGCCCTGAGTTCTATCCCCAGTAACCACACACATACACACAAAATCTTCAACACACTTGTAGGGCAAGCCACCTTCTGGAAATCTCTCTTTTCTACTCTTGCCATTCCTTTGCAGTTTTCCCATAATATGCTGGGAATCTTCCCATTGTGCCACTTGTACCTGTCTGTCATAACTAACCACTACAGGCCTGTCTTCTACCATTAATCCATGAGCAACACAGGGGAAAAGGACAATCTCTTATGAATTTATTTTATTCAAAGTACTTCGCATGAACCCACCATAGAGTAGGTTCTTGATGAATGTTTATGGGACTGAATCAAATTCTGCAGAAAACTGGTTTAGCACTGAAGACGTCAGATGATTACAGAGGAATCCAATTGTTCTCACTAAATACTTTCTTCTTGGATCTCATCATTAGAGAGCTTGAGTAACATTAGCCCTTTAGACATAATTCTTTTTATCTTTTTATTATTATTAATCAGTCTTCCCTGATTAAATTTTTATGGATTCAAATAGGTAACACTGAGCTGCTCATAAGCTATCACATTTCACAGCTTCATAAGGTTCGGACTTAATGGAGGAACCGAAGAACAGCAAGTGCCAATATCAGTTTTCTCTGAACTTCCTCCTAGAGGGTGAGAGAGGGATGCGGGCCTGCAGGGGATGGAAGACTATGGAGCTGCGTTTTGCCCTCCACAGACTGGCTTGTTTTGTGGTTGGCTCAATAGCAAATCTTGGGTGTAGTAGTTTTAATAGCACTGCAGAGAGCCATAAACAGGAATTATAGGCATCACAGAATTAAAAACATGCAGTGTAGAATTAAAATTAGAAAGTGACTTTTTTTTTAACCTTGTCCAAGAAACTGTGGCTGAGCGGTGTGTTCATCAGTACGATCCACTTCTGCCATCTGGTGGTCATGAATGATACCGACCCCTCAGACCCCACCGCCTGAGCCTCCCTGTAGGTTGTTTGCACAGCTGGAGTAGCCTGGCTCACACCAGTAGGGAGGGGTTGATTAGCCACAGGCAGGCAAAGCTTCCTGGCTGCAGATCTGTGCTCATGTTGGAGATGGGGCTGTAAGGACGAAGCTGGAGAGCCCACAATAAAACCTAGAAATTGGCTCTGTTTGAGATCTGCTTAATAGTACACCCCTAACAGTATTGAAGGCCAGGCATTGTGCTAGAGCCTAGGGTTCAAAGAACAATAAAGTATGGTTTCTGCCAGTCTGGGCTTCATAGTGAGTTCCAGGTCAACTTGGGCTACATAGTGAGACCCTAGCTCAATAAATAAATAAATAAACAAAAGCCAAAAAAAAAAAAAAAAAAAAAACCAACACCACCACCACCAACAACAAAACCCACCTCTGCTCATAGGATTGCCAGATTGTCAGTCCAGTGAGAAAGACCAGTAACCAGGTAAGTTCAATACAGTGATATGGGGGCTGAGAAAAAAAGATACCTGTCATACCCTGGAGTCTCAGGGAAGGCTCCCCTGAGGAAGTTTAGAATCCAGTGACTTTTTTCCACTTTTCTGGGCAGTTCTTTAATGCTCAGAGCCAGTAATAACTTTAAGTGATGCTATCTTTTATCTTCATAAAACAGGGAGAGAGAGACTAATATGTGACTATAAAGAGATAATTATATTTTTAATTTATTTTCCTTTCAAATTTCAGGCTGGGGTGTAAGTTTCATTGGTGTAAGAGAATAAGGACCAAGATAACTGCAGTTTCGTGTTCTAGTAGACTAGTGTTTTCCCTACCTCACTACTAACCGAAAGTATTATTAGGGAGCCATTAATTAGGCCTGCCTACTCGCAGCCTGGGGCAAAGAAAGAGATATATTTAAGGTAGTGTGGGAGAGAAGCAATTGAAAGGGAAATTGAGTTGATATCTCCCTTTTAACTCCTCCCCTCTTTCCACCTCTTCCTAACCAGTAAAGCCTGTATTCTACTCTGCCTGAGGAATTTGCTAATGTAACAGCTTTTCCTTGTGCTGCCCCTTTAGAAAAGCAGAGAAAATGCTTGCAGAGAAAAATGAGGGTGGCACTGGAGGTGGGCACTTTAACAAGGAAGACATTTATCCCCAAATGTCTTCCTGATAAACGTTAACTTTGGCAGTTAAGCGAAGACCACCTACGTGGTTTTGAGGACTTTTCTCTCATTGCGAATGGGAGCCAACATTTTTTTTTTTTTTAAAGAATCCCGAGCAAAAGAAGATGAAGAACACATTCATGTATTCCTAACACAGATACTAAGTCTGTGAAATGAAGAGATTAGGCAGTGAGGCCCACAGCCAGCCACATCAGACACGGTTAGAAAGCAGAAAGCCCAAGAATGCTCAGTTCCTAGTTCAGGCAGCAGCACATTGAATAAAGCAGGGGTTCCCCCACTTTCCACCCCCAGGGCCTGTTAGGAACCTGGCTGCACAGTGGGAGGTTGAGCAGCAGCAAGCCAGCACAGCTTCATCTGTATCATCTGTATTTGCAGCTGCTTCCCAAGGTCCACATCATCCCCAAACCACCAGCCCTGGTCTGTGGAAAAATTGTCCTCCATGAAACCTGTCCCTGGTGCCAAAAAGACTGGGGACCACTGGAATAGAGGGAAGCAGAATGGGGCCAGCATTGGGGTTGTTGTTGTTGTTGTTAGGTGCCTTCGAGTCGGTATCGGACTCATAGCAACCCTCATAGGGTTTTTAATGGCTGACTGTTTCGGGATTGGCTTGGGAGTGGATTGCCAGGTCCTTCTCCCATTTTTGCGGGGCTGGGAATTGAACTCGGGACCTCAGAGACTGCACTGCAGTGCTCTACCAACTGAGCTAAATCCCAGCCCCAGCATTGGGGAGGCCAGTTAAAACAAACACTAGGACCTAGAGAAGCACCTTGTATGACAGTTCCAATAACTGCCACCATTATAAATACAGAGTAGATATTGACTAGGGAATTCTGACATTTTTTTGGCAGCACTGGGGATTGAACCCTGGGCCAAGCATTCTGTCACAGACCTACACCCCTTGTCCTTTTTAAAATTTTTGTCTTGAGACAGGGTCTTGCTAAATTGCATAGGCTGCTTCCTGCCTTGAACTTACGATCCTCCTGCCTCTGCCTCCCAAGTTGCTGGGATTACAGGCATGTGTCACTGTGCCCTGTGCATTCTAATTTTTAAAAGCCTAGACATTAGTGAAAGCATTAGTTTGTTCTCTCAGTCACTCCACAAACATTTATTGAAAATCTCCTATGACGCTGATACTGCAGGCTCTGTGATCAAAAGATGAATAAAATATAATCTCTGTCCTCCAGGGGCCAGCTAATAGTGGAAGAGGCTGACTTAGAGAGATAGGATTTTTATCAAAACAAGCATACAAATGGGGATTATGGAGCCTTTGGAGAAAGGGCATCTGATGTCACCTGAAAGGGTCATCATAATTAGCTCTGTGTCCCAGCACAGGTAAAAAAAATAAATTGTTGTTAGATGTCGTCGAGTGGGTATCCGACTTATAGCAAGGTACAAACTGGTACAGCCAATTGTACAATTGTTGTACCCTATGTACAATAGGCAAAACACTATTGTGAGTGTTTCTCTGCTATTCATAGGGTTTTCAATGGCAGATTGATTTTTGGGAGGGGGTTGCTGGATCCTTCTCCCAAGCCTACAGCACCTAGTGTTCCCAGGCTGTCCTCCATCCAAGTACTAACCAGGCCCAACCCTGCTTAGTTTCTGAGATCTGACGGGATTGGATGCCACAGTGATATGGCTGCAGGCCAAAAAAAAAAAAAAAAAAGTGGCATCTTACAAGTTCCCCAATACTATATATTCTATGCTGTTGATGTTTAAGTAATTAGAATGCAATAAAATATAATTATAATCAAAGGCAGTCAAACCCAAGAAGTCTTGCTCTAATGAGTGAGGTATGTCAGGACCTCACAGTGCCATAGGTCAAGTCATTTCAAGAGCAAAGACACTGGAGTCAAGTGTGTACCACTGAGAGCTCCACAGTGACTTACCCTCCCTGAATCTGTTTTAGCATCTGCCAAGCAGGGCATTAATGCCCACTGTGTGGGTTGCTGAGGCAATGCACATAAGAAATTTAGCAACACATCTCAGGCATGTGGCAATTGCTCAGTAAGTATTGGGATTATGATTATTAATGTATGTGGACTGAATAATACTGATTTTTAAATAATAGAAGGACAGATTGACAAACTGTACCAGTTTGTACCTTGGTCATGAGGGGGAATCTAGAGACTTCAGGCTCTGGGCATGAGAGTAAGCTGTATTTTGGCAGTTGTACCCTTTAGTGTCCTGCAGCCATACCACTGTAGTGTCTGATCCCGTCAGATCTTGGAAGCTAAGCCGGGTTGTGCCTGGTTGGTACTTGGATGGGAGACTACCTGTGCTGTAGGCTTGGGAGAAGGACCCAGCAACCCACTCCCAAAAGTCAATCTGCCATTGAAAAACCCTATGAATAGCAGAGAAGCATTGAAAATAGTGTTTCGTCTGTTGTACGTAGGGTTACTTTGAGTCGGATACAAACAACAATAACAACAACAGTTTAATGTAAGCAGGGTATGCTTTGAGGTTAACAGAGATGCCAAAACGATACATTGTATTCTTGGTGTCTCAGTGATTCGTGTGTGGTCCTAGAGATCAAACCCAGGGCCTTGTCTCAGTGATTGTTGTTATAAAGTCAGAACCACTTCATCCCATACATAGATATTTCTTAGCTTTTTCAGTAGTAGCTTTATCCCTGAATCAGAGAAATGTCATCATTTGGATTGCTTTACTTTCTCTGGGAGCTCAGGGTTCCACAGCCCTCTGTGTTTTGTGTGTGACACACAGGACTTAGATGACTGCAATGGGATGCTAGTCACCCAGCTTTCTATAACAAATTATAAGGTAAAATAAAAGCCCTGATGGGTAGCACTTGACAATTTCTGTGATATGAATACTCCTATCATGGCCTATTTCCAGGTACCAACAGTTGAAGAACTGGCTCACACCAATTCCTGCCTCCATAGCATTCGGTCCCCCAAGCCAGTGTGTGCTGGCTCCAGCAACCAGCCAGGGCAGCTCTGGCAGCTCTGCAGCTACCTTACACTCCGGCGCTGACGGCAGCAAGGCTTCCACCATTGTTCTCAACCTCTTTTCTTTTTTCTTTTCTTTTCTTTTCCTTTTTTACTCATGCTGTTTTGAAACAAGGCACACAGAACTCAGAAATGAGTCTTCTTGTACACAGATTAGGGAGATGGACCCATGGAAATGGATGTATCCACCTTTATATTAACAGTAAGTGAAAGTTCAGTTAGGAATCACTCTGAAAATCTGATTTGGTATGCAAATTAGTGAGATTAATGAAAGATTACTTTTTCTTTACAGCCTTTGGCTAGTAGTCTCAAGGGAGAAGGAAAAGATGGAAATGCCAAGTGGATTTCACTATTTTTGTTTTCTCTGCCCGCTCAGAACACCGGAGCCGGAGCGATCGGAGAGAGCAGAGAGCTGCTGCCCCACTGTCCATAGCTGCGCCCCCACTGCCAGCCTACCCTCCAGCTCACAGCCAGAGGAGGCGCGAGGGGAAGGACCGCCACTTCCTAACGGTAAGCTGCAGCCAGTGTTGCTCAGCAGGAAACCTGACTTGGGAATCCCTTTCCTGTCTCCCGGTGAAGGAGGCCTGGCTGGTAGAGGCAGCAAATCATGCGTACTTTGGAACAAATGAATTTTTCCCTTTTCACTCCTGCATGCCTCTCTTTTGGAGTAGGGATGCAAGTATATTTTTAAATTCACAGGTTGCACAATGCAGTAATGCAATCATAGTTAAGGACTCTAAAATCTGGAAATACATTTACATCAAATCCCAGTTCTGTTTACAGGCTAAAGAATTGAGGGTAAGTTACTTACCTTCTTTGCCCTCCGTTCCTTCGTGTGTAATGTGAGGATATTAATAGTATCTAGTTTATGAGGCCTGAGGATTAAATGAGATTAGGTATATACAGAGTTTAGCACAGTGACAGACTGACCCAGAGGAAGGCCTCCATAAATGCTAATCACAACGGCCACTTCCATCTACTATTACTAGTCAAGTGAAAATGTGGCTAAGTCAGTGGGATAAGCTGGAAAAGCACTTAAGTGATGGGGAAAATTCCCACTTGAGGAGGACAGGACTCACATCATCATTTCATGCTTTCCCATTCTATAAAGGAGGTTAGGTCCCCAGGGCAACTTATTAGCTCTGTGATATCATCACATGTTGGTGACTTCAGCCTTGTCCAGGTAGATGCAGCTGTAACTCAGCCCAAGCCTCAAAGCGTGGGCCACAGAGGATGAAGCTGATCCTGGCTCAGAACACCTGCAAACTTCACCTCAGGAGTGCCTTCTGGAACCTAAGTGGGGACAAATGAGCATTTGTGCCCCTGACTAGGGCAGCTCTGGAGTCAGGAACTATGTTTTTTGTGACCAAATCAGCCCAGACTGCATGTCTGCGCTCCTGCTCCCTTGCTATGGTTTGAAGCCAAATTCTAAAGAAATTACAACAGTGTGGGTATTAGGTTTTTGCTTGAAATTAAATTTTCATGTAGGACTCTAAGCCCTTTACCCTTATAGCTTGTACACTATTGCAAAATCGCGCAAAATATTCAGGTCCCATGATACCAAACATCTAGATGAAAACAGACATCACTTAAATGGTTCTGCATGATGTAACATATCAAGATAAGGCCTTGATATTTTTCCTATTTGCAGCTGGACAGGGGACACTATGTCCTTCAGTGCTCATTAAGTGCAGACTGAATGACATGTTGCACTTACTATATTACTGTGATGCAGCCTAAGGGTAAGAAAGGGAAGTTTTCTAGTTCTTCAGATAAAGCAATTACACATGCTAGTGACTTGTCATAAAGGTCTCTATTTAACAAAGTTGTTAATAATCCCAAATCTGCTTGCCGAAGCATTTGCTTTTAATGAGGCATTTTTCTGCACAAAAATGCTAAAAATATTTTCCCATTTGTTATGTTTTGTGGCTCATTAAGTTGGTTTTCTTGGGGGAGAGAAGAATTTTGAGTGTTTACAGAAACGACATAAAAATAGAACCCTTTCTTATAATCTGCATAATTTCTAATAATGTCTAAATACCAAAGTAAGACTATAGGAGAAGGCTTAAAATAATGAATAGCAATGGGGGTTCCTCATTAACCCAACAGACGTCAATAAGAAAGGACCCTGGATTACACTTCTGTAAACATTGGAGAGCTTGTCCATCTCAAATAATAACAGCATTCTAGATAACTCAGGGAAATTTCATTTCATTCATTCGACTGAGTATGGGTCACCAAGTTCATTAAAATATTTTCCATTCAAGTTATATCTCTCAAACCTGGTTAGAACATTGTTCTGTGCATTCAGCTTACAAAACTGTATATTGCTCAAAGAATAAAGGTTGCAGCTATGGGGACAGGACATTTGCAGCCAAAATCCTGGATAGACATTTTTTTAGACAACTGTTGGACACACAGTTTCCTAGATAGTAACTCTCCTTCTTTCATCTATGAGACTTAGTGAAGCCAGTTTTTCCTCCTTTAAAAAAGCATTCATAATAAGATTCTGATATAATCTTCCACAACTCTGCAGGCTAATATATTGTACTTTGGTCATTACTAGCATAGACTGTGAAGCCAAACTTGCGGGATGTGAAACCAGCTCTACCACTTACTAGCTATATGATTCTAGACAAGTTCATCAATTTAGTCTACGTCTCATAGGTTTGGCACTAAGCATTAAATATGTTAAGACATGGGAACAGTACTCGCATAAGAAGCACTCCATAAATATTAGGCTTTATGATGATGATGGTGAGGATGGTGATGATGCTGGTTTGCCATTCAAGTCTCTGATGCATATGTGATATAGTAATAAGATCATAAGTATAACTGGGTTTAAATGCCAGCTATCCAGTTTTTTCGTTATGGGACTTGGAAAAGGTTGTTACACCTTTCTGAATCCCAGTTTCTTTATCTGTAAAATGGGGATGGTAATTTCAATTTTACGAGGTTGTTAAGAAGACTTAATGGATGGTATGTAAATAAGATTAAATTTGTTGTTGTTGTTATTAGGTGCCATTAAGTTGGTGTCCAACTCATAACGACCCTACATACAACAGGTGAAACACTATTATCAGTGCTTCTCTGCTATTCACAGGGTTTTCAATAGTGAATTGATTTTGGGGAGTGGGTTGCTGGGTCCTTCTCCCAAGCCTACAGCACCTGGTGTTCCCAGGTGGACTCCTATCCAAGTACTAAGCAGGCCTGACCCTGCTTAGCTTCCAAGATCTGATGGGATTGGATGCCACAGTGCTATGGCTGCAGTCTAAGATTAAATTATTTGTGTGTAAAAGTGCCAAGCACAGTGCCTAAGACACGTGAATATGTGAATCTATATTCATAATCACTTATAATAAAACTCTTGCCATAAAATGAAAAGCCTGTAACATATACTAAGACTGGATGAGGTATAAATTCTTAAACCCTTTTCAGAGGGCAAAACTCTATATGTTCATACACTTTGATCTAATAATTCTGCATCTAGGAATCTACTACCAGGCAATAATTAGTGCATGTGAACATTTATTCACTAATACATTCATCAAAGCACTGTTTCAATAAGAAAATATAATTACACATATCCTATGTTCATAAATAGGGACTTAAATTAATGAATCTTAATATATCTATGGGACTGGGGTTTAGTTCAGTTGGTATAGTTCTGCTCTGTACTCTCTGAGGCCCTGGGTTTAATCCCCAGCGCCGCAAAAACAGGAGAAAGACATGGTAATCCATTCCTGAAGCCATTCTGCAACAATCAGCCATTGATAACCCTATGAGGGTCCCTATGATTCAGACCCAACTCTATGGCACCTAACAACAACAACAATATACCTATGGGATGGAATACAGTGTAAAATATAGTGTTATAGGATCTAGGCACCATGGTACACACCTATAATCCCAGCAATTAAGGAGTCTGAAGCAGGAGGATTGTGAGTTCAAGGCCAGAGGCAGCCTGCACAATTTAACAAGACCCAGTCTTGAAATAAAATATAAGAAAGGGGTTAGGGTGTGGCTCTGTGGTGGAGCACTTGCCTAGTATGTGTGAGGCCCTGGGTTCAAGCCACAGCACTGCAAAAAAAAAAAAGTGTTATACAAGAATACTTAATAACATGAAAAAATGTATGTTTCATCATTGAGGATATTTAAACAGCTTATAAATGTATAGTACAATCTCAAAATATATTTATGAGTGGGTATCTATGGCTACTGCCTGCAGTGGTAGCCCTGTGGCATCTGATCCCATCAGATCTCGGAAGCTAAGCAGGGCCAGGCCCGGTTAGTACCTGGATGGGAGACCGCCTGGGAATACCAAAAGCTATAGGCTTGGGAGAAGGACCTGGAAACCCCCTCCCAAAAATCAATCTGCCATTGAAAACCCTATGCACAGCAGAGAAGCACTGACAATAGTGTTTCCCCTGTTGTACAGAGGGTCGCTATGAGTCGGATACCGACTCGACGGCACCTAACAACAACAGCAACAACATCTATGGCTAAAAGGCTGAAAGGCTGTATATCTGTGGTCCCCAAACTGTGCTTAGATGATTTAGGGCACTGCAGTGAATTCCTAAGGGGACTATGGAATATGTGAATTGTTGAAGGGACACAGTTTCATCTCCTTGGTGACATCTGGCTCCTCCAAAGTAACCCCACAACTCCTACAAGTAAGAAGAGGGGATGCTTTTCTTGTCAATTAATTTATATCAAAAGTTCTCCAAGGAGAAATCACAGGAAACTGAACTGGTTAACTTGGCTTAAAATCTTCTGTTAGATGAAAATTCAAGGCATTTCCCTAATTAAAGCCCATCTGAGAGTCCTCCATCATCAAGGGTGGCAAAAGGATGTGATTTCAGGGAAATGCTCCCTAAAAAGATAGTATTGCTTCCATGCTGCTACTGGACTCTGAAATTGTGTAGCCAGACTATGTATTTATCTCCTGTTAGAGGACAGAACAATCCTGCCTCATATTTAACCTTTGTTGTTGTTGTTGTTGTTGTTGTTGTTGTTGTTAGGTGCTGTTGAGTCGTTATCTGACTCATAGCGACCCTCATAGGGTTTTCAATGGCTGTTTCGGGATTGCCTTGGGAGTGGATTGCCAGGCCCTTCTCCCATTTTTGCGGTGCTGGGAATTGAACTCAGGACCTCAGAGACTGCAGTGCAGTGCTCTACCAACTGAGCCAAATCCCAGCCCACTTAACCTTTAGGAAATTAATTTTAGTAAAAGATGAAAGAGTTATAGGATAGTAAGGGAAATCAGAGTATTGGAAATTAAATTTATTTATTTATTTATTTATTTATTTATTTATTTATTTAGTAGTACTTGGGGGTTGAACCCAGGGCCTCACACATACTTTGTAAATGCTCTACCACTGAGTTGTACCCCCAGCCCTTTTTCAATTCTTTATTTTGAGTAAGGGTCCTGCTCAAGTTATGCAGGCTATCTCTGGCCTCAAATTCTTAATCCTCCTGCCTCTGCCTCCTAAGTCACTGGAATCACAGGCCTGTGCCACTATGCCTCACTAGGAAATTAATTTTAGTATTTTTCTTTGGGACATGAGGTACTGTGGACCTGTGCTGCTGGGAAAGGATTTAAATAAACCTCTCCAAAATCCACATTTTCACTTAGTATCTACAACTTTTCTTTAATTCACCATGGAAAACACAGCTTTAAACTGATAATGGACATAAAGAGTTGTTTAGGCCTGGCCGGGAGGCAAATGTAAAAAGTTTATGGTAAAAATATTGTTCTCAAAGGCAAGATGAAAGAGAAATTGCTGGGGATCAACTCCTGGTCACCTGACTAAACTTTTGGCTACAAATGACCATGTCAAGTGGCAGGATTCTGCTTATTTATGATGGAAGGGGTAAGGAGAGAAGGGTGCCCCAGTGGGGTGTATTTATATACTAAACAGAAACCCAGTTATTGAAACTCATTTGTCTTCAGGCAGAATTCCTGGAGAATTTTTCTTCCTTGCCTAGTCTGTGGTCAAAATTGGGAATAACAAGTGGGTATCAAAACAAGAAACATTTTCCAGAGTCATAAGTAGCTTGTTCTTTGCAAATCCAACCATGGGTACCAACCATTAGAAGTAGCCCATGCAGCCACTTTTGGTAAGAAGTAATACTTCTATGATTTCATCACCCTTTACATTTACAGTGCTGATGGCTGGGTAGATGCTTATTTGAGGAAGTTGGGAAGTTGAATATGGTTATTTTCTCCTCTCTCTTCCTCTCTCTCTCTCTCTCTCTCTCTCTCTCTCTCTCTCTCTCTCTCTCCCCCCCCCTCTGTGTGTATCAAAATATACACTGAGATTCCAGCTAGCTGAAGATGATGATAGTATACTAGGACCCCATCTCCCAGTATTTCCTCCAAAAATGATACAGAATGACAAGATGGGAAAAATAAAACCACACCATCAGCATTACTTGAGGACAGAGAATGCCCAAACACCAAATTAACTGTTAATGGATAAAACACCAAGTCTCAGCATGTTTTCTCCTGTTACAAGGTAAGCTAGAGTAGATTCTAAAACCACATCTAGAAAAATTAAGTCTATTCTACACCTGCAAATACCAAAGAAAAAGTTCAAATACACACAAATCACAAGAAAAGAACTTAAAAGCATGTATACTTTGTGGGAATAGTCGTCCATACATAAAGGTTCTGGGGGAGGAAAAAGGCAAAAAGGAAGGGAAATATGCCCTTTGGAAACCATGGATGAAGAAGAAAAGACACAAGAAAACCAAAAACTTGGTGGTTGCGTAAGTCATGCCCTGCCACCAAAACAAACAAGTATAATAAGATATCTGGACTTTGGTATACTGACAAAAGACAGTGCCATTAAACTAGGGATCTTGTGGAATATACCAATGCATGAAAATGAATAGTAGATTAACAGATCCACCCAGAGTGATTGCAAATATCAGTGAAAGAATGTAGAATGCAAGGATTGTATACACAGCTAAGTACTTTTCAACTGTCAAGACTATAGAAAAGCAAGTTTCAATGTACAAGAACTTATAAAATTTTGTACCCATGAGGGATCTCATGGGAAAAAGATTCCTTTTTATGAGGAATCTACCAGAGACAATCTTCAGCCAGCCAGGGGATAACTGAGAAAAATACCAGCACAAAGATGATCAGTATGCATTTTAACACATGTAAATGTACATCTAAAACTACAAATACAATAAGGATGAGGACAGAAAACTAATGTACAGATGCCAAATATTATGAGAATAGAAATAATGTAACTAAAAGTGAGAGAAGAGAGAGGTAAAGAAGAAAATAGAATAGGTTCATTGATTATTGTATAGGCAGTAGAATACCATGGCTAGGTGACAAACTAGATAGTAAAAGCTCAAATGATAAAACAGGGAACAAAGGCCATTACAATGGTATAAGTAAAAAGAGGGCTTATTAGGTAAACATACAATCTTCCTAAAGAGCAAAAAACGGTTTCATAAAGCTAAAGAGCAAAGACACACAGAGAAAGGAAGTAACAAATATAACAAAATACACATAATTATAAAATATAACAGAGTTGGTCATATCAATAAATATGAGTGAGATTAACTTTCCCATTAAAAGGAAGAGTTTTATTGTGGTTTACAAGCAAGATCCAAATATATGCTGTATACACGAGACACATCTAATACAAAATGATTCAGAAAGAGTCTGTAAAGGGATGGACAAAGGTATAACAAGCAAATAACAACATGAAAGCAATGATAACAATCCTAATATCAAAGTGGAATTCAAGCCAGAGAGCATTAAATTTGACAAAGAAAAGTATCTTAATGCTAAAACCACAATTCACAAATAAAATGTAACACAAATATTTATGTGATAAATAACACAGAAATTACACTTATGGAACAAAAACCCCAGGAAATACATGTCAATATAGATAGAAACATATCGGTGATAGGACACTTTCATATACCACTCTTAATACAAGACAGATCAAGTAGATAAAAAAATAATTAAAGAGACAGAAGACCTAAACAATGGTGTCAATAGAACTCTAAGTCCTGACAATAGAGAATACACCTTGTTCTAATGGTCGGCCTAGTTAGTCCTTGGATGGAAGACTGCCTGGGAATACTATGTGCTGCAGGCTTGGGAGAAGGACCAGGCAGCCCACTCCCAAAACAATCAGCCATTGAATACCCTATGAGGGTTGCTATGAGTTGGACACAACTCAATGGCACCTAACAACAACAACAACAATGCACTTATGGAACATTTGCAAAAGTTGGTTATAAAGTAGGTCACAAAATATCAACAAGTCTCATAAGGTAGAATGATTACAAGTAACACTTTCTGATCACAATGCAACAAAATTAGGGATTACTAACAAAAAACAAAACACAGAAATTCATTTCCACCTGGACATCTTAAAACTTTCTGTTAATTTCTAGGTGAAAGAAAGAATGTGAATTGACATTATATGATTTCTTAAAAATAATGACAATACTATATAATGGACTTTGTGGAACAAAATAAAGCAGCAATCAAGAAAATATTCAGCATTAAACATTTTTATCAGTAAATTTTTAAAATGAAAATAAATTTTCAAAAACTAGAAAGCAATGAAATACAGCAAAAGAAATAAAAGGAAGCAAGTAATAAAGTAGAAATTAGTGAAGTAAAGAATTTTAAAAGTACACTTAATGAATAAGTAAAAATCCTAGTTGTTTGAAAAAATATGACCAATAAAAAGAGAGAAAAGTGCAAATAAACAAAATAAGCAATAACATGGGAAATAAACAAGAAAACAAAAAGAAATATTAAAATTTATGAGACTACTTTGTAGACCCCTATGCAAATAAATTTGAAAACTTAGATGAATGGATAATTTTTTAGAGAATACATATTGCCAAACTTGACTCCTTATAATTGTTGTTGTTATTAGGTGCCATCGCATCAGTATCCTACTCATAGCAATCCTAGGTACAACAAGCCAAACATTATTGTCATGCTTCTCAGGGTTTTCAATGGCTAATTGTTTTTTTGGGAGGAGTGGGTTGCCGGGTCCTTTTCTCAAGCCTACAGCGCCTGGTGTTCCCAGGAGGTCTCCCATCCAAGTATTAACTAGGTCCAATCCTGCTTAGCTTCCGAGATCTCACAGGATCGGACAATCACAGTAGTATGGCTACAGGCCCTTTATAGGTAAGCTTAAATAGACCAATTACCATAGAAGAAACAAAAATTATTAAGAAACCATGCCACCAGGCCCAAATGGTTTCCCTGAGGAATTCTATTAAACTTCAAAAGTCCCCTATACTCTTAATGCTCTATATCTTATTTCATACCATTGAAAATTAAATAAAACTTTCTTATTTTTTATAAAGCAAGTATAACATTAATACATAAACATGATGAAGACAGTCCATAAAAATAAACTACACACTTATTCATCATTATTTATTCAAAAATACTAAATTAAATATTAACAAACAGAATACAATACCATATTAAGAAATTAATATGCCAGGATTGAATGAGATTTGTTTCAAGAATGGACGGTTGGTTCAATATTAGAGCATCTACTGGTATCATATACCATATTAATAGATCTAAGAAAAAACCCATATGATTATCCACATAGATGCTAGAAAAACCTTAAACAAAATTTAATATCTATTCTTTATAAAAAGATTCAAGAAAATAGGGATTGAGTGATACTTCATTAATATGACAAAGTGTACATATACCTTAATCTGAAAGCCAGCACCTTCTGAGGCATTTCTACTAAAATGAGGGAGGAGACAAGAATTCTCACTACTACTCCTACTGTTTAAAATTGTATTAGAGCTATTAGTCAATGCAATTAGGAAAGATAAATCAATTAGAGGCATAAGAATTAGAAAAGAAGAAAAGATGTATCAACCTGATGATATAATAGTATCCCAGAAACATCCTTGAGAATCAAAGATAAAACTAACACAAACAATAAAAGGAAGAAGGATATCAACACACTCAAGTCAGTACCCTTCACTTATACAAATGATACCCAACTAGAAGACCTAATGTTAGATAAAACTCAATTTATGGCATTAACAAAGATTAAATACTTAGGAATTAATTTACCAGCAATATATAAAACATATATGAGAAAAACTTTAAAGCACTACCTAAAGACATGATATTAGACTTTCTCAAATGGAGGTATCACTTGGATAGAACAATTCAACATTATAAACAAATCAGTTCTAAGTTAATTTATAAATTTAACAATCCCAATAAAATGTCAACAAACTTTGTTTTATGAAATTAGACCTGTAATACTAAAGTTCTTATGGAAAACAAATACACAAGAATAGCCAGGAGACCACTGAAAAAGGAAACAAGGGGTGACTAGACATGTTGTTGTTAGGTGCCATCGAGTCAAGTCCGACTCATAGTGACCCTCATAGGGTTTTCAATGACTGACTGTTTTGGGATTGCCTTGGGAGTGGGTTGCCATGTCCTTTTCCCATTTTTGCAATGCTGGGAATTAAACTTGGGACCTCAGAAACTACAGAGCGGCATTCTATCAACTGAGCTAAATCCCAGCCCTGAGCTAAATCCCAGCCCTGACTAGTCCTGCATGACATTAAAATACATTTAAACCTCTAATTATAGCAGTGTGGTTCTGAAATGTGATTAGACAAATAGGCCAACAGAATAGAATACAAAGCCAAGAGACAGATTATAGATGAAGACATAAATTAAAGCCAACACAAAAAATCACTGAGGCAAAAGATGGAGTTGTTTATTTAGTTTTCATTTATTTATATATTTAATTCATAAATGTTAGTGGGGTACCGAGTAATAAGTCATTTTCTATATCCATTATTCAACTATTAAATTAACTTTGCTTACACATTTATCATCTTATATACTTTACAGAACAGCATAAACAAAAGAAGAAACTAAAAAGTAGGAATTTTAATTAATATGTAATGCAAATCATATGCAATTATGTGTTATACTCATCGGTTTTTCCTTTTTTTTCCTGTATTCATATAGTTGAATCTTGTACTTTGATGTTTTCCTCTCTCTTTACCCCTCTACATTGTTGCCCCTCCTCTTCCCCACTTCCTCAAACTCAGCTCCTACCTGCTGATTCCCTTCCCCTTCTTTCTGATATGCTTCTATTTTCCATTCTTAGATAGGTGTGATTGTTCATTTTTACATATCTAAATATGTATAATTTTTTCTTCCTTTAAGTTAGATTTAGCTCCCACATATGAGTGAGAAACGGGGTATTTCTCTTTTTGAGTCTGGATTAATTTCCTTAAAATGATGTTCTCCAATTCTACCCATTTTGGTGCAAATGATATAATTTTATTCATCTTTATTGCTGAATAACATTCCATTTTGTATATATACACCACAATTTTTCAATCCACTCCTCTGTTGATGGACATTTTGGTTGATTCTATACCCTTGCAATTATGAAGAGTGCTGCATTAATCATGGAAGTGCAGGTGTCCCTGTGGTATGATGACTTACCTTCCTTTGAGTATGTTCCCAGGAGTGGTATAGCTGGGTCGTATGATAGTTCTATTTTTAGTTTTCTAAGGAACTTCCATATTGATTTCCAAAGTGGCTGAACTAATTTATCATCCCATCAGCAATGTGAAAGAGTTCCTTTTTCTCTGTATCCTCACCAGCATTTGTTACTTATTTTGTTAATCTTGGCCATTCTTACTGGAGTGAAATGGAGTCTCAAGTGTTTTTTTTTATTTGAATTTTCCTAATG
>VMDO01014476.1:0-54964 GCA_007922755.1 Pedetes capensis | reverse complement strand
TTTGATCTTCATCAGTAATGTTTCAAATCCTCTTCACTTTCAATAAGCTGAGCTGTATCATCTGCTTAGCACAGATTGTTAATGAGTCTTCTTCCAATCATGATGCTGCATTCTTCTTCATAAAGTCCAGCCTGTTGGATTATTTTCTTGAGGTAGAGATTGAAGAGGTGCATTGAAGGGATACAACCCTGACATACAACTTTCTTGATTTTAAACCAGGCAGTATTTCCTTGTTCTGTTTGAATAACTGCCTCTGGTCCATGTACAGATTTCCTTTTTTTTTTTTTTTTTGTGGTACTGGGGGTTGAACCCAGGGCCTCGCACTTGCATGCTGTGCAAATGCTGGACCACTGAGCTGCACACCCAGCCCATTGTTTTACTTTTTGAGACAAGGTCTCACTAAATTATGCAGACTGCCTCTCGTCTTGAACTTGCGATCCTCCTGCCTCTGCCTCCCGAGCCACTGGGATTACAGGTGTGCGCCACTGTGCCTTGCTAGATTTCTTATGAGTACAATTAAGTGCTTTGGTATTCCCATTCTTCACAAGGTTATCCATAATTTATTATGATCCACACAATCAAATGCCTTTGCATAGTCAATGAAACATAGATACACATCTTTCAGGTATTCTCTGCTTTCAGCTAGTATCCATCTGACATTAGCAATGATGTCCCTAGTTATATGCCCTCTTTTGAATCTGGCTTGATTGTCCAGCTGTCCCTTGTCTATATACTGCTGCAATAGCTCCTGATCTTTAGCAAAATGATCTTTAGCAAAATTTTACTTGTATGTGATATTAATGATATCATTTGATAATGTCCACATTCGGCTGGATCCCCTTTCTTGGGAATAGGCACAGATATGGACCTCTTCCAGTCAATTGGCCAGGTAGCTATTTTTCACATCTCCTGGCATAAGCAAGGGAGCACCTCCAGTGGGCCATCTGTTTATAGAAACATGTCTATGGGTATTCCATTAGTCCCTAGAGCCTTGTGTTTTGCCAGTGTTCTTCAAGGCAGTTCCCACTTCTACCTTTAGTGTCATTGGCTCCTGATCATATACAGCCTCTTGAATTGGTTGGTCATCCACCACTTTTTTTTGGTGTAATGACTCTGTATTCTTTCCATCTTCTTTTGATGTTTCCCGCATTGTCTAGTATTTTCCCTGTAGAATCCTTCAGTATTGCCACTTGAGGCTCGAATTTTATCTTTAGTTTTTAAGCTTGAGAAAAATAGAGCATGTTCTTCCCTTTTCGTTTTTTATCTCCAGCTCTTTGCACATACCATTATAATATCTTATTTTGTCCTCTGGAGCTACCCTTTGAAACCTTCTGTTTAGTTTTTTAACTTTGTCATGTCTTCCTTTTATTTTAGCTGCTTGTCATTCAAGGGCAAGTTTCAGAATCTCTTTTGACATGTAATTTAGTTTTTTTTTTTTTTCCCCGGTCTTTTAAATAACCTTTTATTTTCCTCATGAGTGATGTCTTTGATGTCATACCACAACTCATTTGATCTTCCATCCTTGGTGTCTACTGCATAAAACCTGCTCTTGAGGTGGTCTCTGAACTCAGGTGGGATATACTCAAGGTCATACTTTGGCTCTGGTATACTTATTCCTATTTTCTTCAATTTCATTTGAGCCTGTATATGAGCAGTTGATGTTCTGATCCACAATCAACACCTGGTCTTGTTCTGACTTTTGATGTTGAGCTCTTTTCCATTGTCTCTTTCCACAAATGTAGTCAGTTTGGTTCCTGTATGTTCCATCTGCTGAATTCCATGTGTTGTTGCTGCTGTTGTTATTAGGTGCCATCGAATTGGGTCCAACTCATAGTGACCCTCATAGGGTTTTTAATGGCTGATTATTTCAGTATTGCTTCGGGAGTGGATTGCCATGTCCTTCTCCCATCTGTATGTGTAGTTGATGATTATGTTGGTGAAAAATGTATTTGCAAAATTTTATTATGTGATCTCCAGCATGGTTTCTGTTACCAAGGCCATATTTTCCAATTACTGACTGAGCCTTCTTTGTTTCCAACTTTTGCATTCCAGTCACCAGTAATATTCAATACATCCTGACTGCATGTTTGATCTATTTTAGATTACACACGCTAGTAAAAATCTTCCCTATGTTTATTTGTAGCCTTAGTGGTAGGAGTGTAAATTTGAATAATAGTCATATTAACTGGCCTTCCTTTTAGGTGTATGGATATTATTCTATCACTGACAGCATTGTACTTCAGGACAGACCTTGAGGGTTTTTTTGATGCTGAATGCAGCCCTGTTTCTTTGTCATTCCTGGCATAGTAGAGCATATGATTATCTGATTCAAAATGGCCCAAGGCAGTCCATTTTAGCTCACTGTTACCTAGAATGTTTATATGCTCCATTTCCTTTTTGACAATTTCTAATTTTCCTAGATTTATACTGTGTGTTTTCCCCATTCCAATTGTTAATGGATGTTTACAGTTGTTCCTTCTCTCTCTCTCTCTTTTTTTTTTTTTTTTTTGTGGTACTGGGGGTTGAACCCAGGGCCTCGCACTTGCATGCTTTGCAAGTGCTAGACCACTGAGCAGCACCCCCAGCCCATTTTTTTTTTCACTTTTTTGAGATAGGGTCTTGCTAAGTTACGCAGGCTGCCTCTGGTCTCAACCTTGGAATCCTCCTGCCTCCGCCTCCTGAGCTGCCAGAATTACAGGCATGCGCTACTGCGCCCAGCTGTTCCTTCTCATTTTGAGTCATGTCACATCAGCAAATGGAGGTCCTGGGGCTTTAGTCCATTCCTATCATTAAGGTAGACTCTACTTTGAGGAGGCAACTCTTCCCCAGTTTTCTTCTGAGTGCCTTCCAACCTGGGGGTTCGTTTTCTGGCACTCTATCTGACAGTATTTCTCTGCTATTCATAGGGTTTTCAATGGCTAATTTTTTCAGGAGTGCGTTAGCCATGTCCTTCTCCCTAGTCTGTGTTAGTCTGGAAACTCAGCTGGGACCTGTCCACCATGGGTGACCTTGCTGATACCTGTAATACTGGTGGTATAGCTTTTAGCATCATAGCAACACACAAGCCCCCATGATATGGCAAACTTACAGACACATGGGGGAAGAAAAGGATAAAAGGTATTTTAAGGCAATATTCATATAAAGAACAAAAGTGACCAAAAACTAACGTAGAGGGAAAACTTAAGGATTTAATAATTTTTAAATTTTAGTTTATAAATAAAAAATTTATATGACAGTTTAGTCATTATTGATGCTAAGGTTAAGGTGGCAAATAAATCTTTTTCTTCTCTTTTCCTTTTTTTTTTTTTTTTTTTTTTTTTTTTTTTTTTTTTTTTTTTTTTTTTTGATACTGTGATATTGAACTAGGGGCATACCCGTAAGTTGCAAGCACGCTATCACTGAGCTGCACCCCTAGCCCTTTTGTAATTTTTTATCTTGAGACAGAGTCTTGCTAAATTATGCTGACTGCCTCTGGCCTTGAGCTTGCAATCCTCTTGCTTCTGCTTTCTGAGTCACTGGCAGTACAGGCGGGTGCCACTGCTCCTACCTAAGGTGGCAAATAAGTCTTCTATAATACAAGATTATTTTCTGGTGGAAAGAGGTCTTTTTCTCTTTAATTTGGAGAAACTTCTTTGAACTTGAGTGTCATTTGTAAAACCAGGTGCTTTGTTGAGGCAGGGGCATTCGGAAGTACTCCTAGGTTCTTGTCTGATCTTGGAAGCTAAGCAAAGTCAGACCTGGTTAGTACTTGGATGGGAAACTGCCTGGGAATACTGGGTGCTGTAGGCCTGAGAGAGGAACCTGGCAGCCCATACCTGAAACAATCAGCTATCAAAAACTCTATATATAGCAGAGAAGTACTATCAGACAGTGTTGGGTAGTGATTCATTCTGTTGTACATAGGGTCACTGTGAGTTGGACCTGACTCGACGGCACCTAACAATAGTAGCCATTCTAGGAACAGACTCTAGCAGTGGAATTCAGGAGTCTCTCTGGTAGAAAAGAGTGTGGGGCATGGGAATGAAGGTTGTAAATAATCGCTAATTATGGTTTAGGCGTTTTCAGATTGACATGCTAAGTTTTCCCCAAATTATTCTGTTAATGTGAGGAAACTAGTTTTATCTATAAAAATTCAGAAACTCATGATGATTCTGCTTTGATTCAGAATGAAAATAAAAACATTTTTGGATTTTTAAGTTTTAGTTTTCAGAAACTTAAAAAGTGAGTCTTATTCAGTTCACTTTTTGACTTCAAGGCACTCTATTTTTGATATTTCAACAAACATAAATTAAAAAGTTCATTCCCAGAGCTTGGTTCTAAGTAGCATTGTTTAATTAAAGGACACAGGACTCCTTAGAAAAATGTCTAGGGCTAGGCCAGATGAAATTCAAGATGAGCCAGGAACATCTTGTAGGACCAGAAAGTAAGGCAATTCAAAACAAAAAGAAGGGAGGTGGTTATATCAAGAGGACATAAAACCAACGTGTGAGACTCCCAGTCACTAGTGCTGGAATAGTGTGAGCAACAAAGTAAATTACAATAGTATTAGATCATAACCCAAAGCGTAAAATAAATATACATTAGTCTGATACAAATAAATGATTGAATGAATAAATAAATGAGACAGAAGGGAGAAATCTTTCAGGTGAATTTCAACAAATAATATAGAAGGAGTGAGGAAAATAAATTAGTATTAGAATACCACAGTAATAATTGTCGAACCAATATCTACAAATGAATGCTAAAATAAGTGGGTGAAATGTTACAAGGAAACAGGGTATTTGCCTAGCCTCAAAGTATCTTCTCCAACATATTTGTCAATCACTTGATGGTTTTAATATATGTGTATAAATTCTATGTTACTCCATTTACTAGGAAGTGGACCTTAATTCTCCCCCTTAGAGTGGGCTGGGCGTAATAATTCACTTCTAACAAATTACATGCACAGAAAGGGAAAAATAGTAGCTTTATAGTGGAGAAAACTGGCAGGCACCATCTGAACATAACCAGTAATACGTCTAATATCATGCATCCCCTGGTGGGAAGCTGTAAGAACAGCACTTTACTGCTGTGATACTCTTCCAGGAAATCTATAACCCTGGTCTTCAAAAGTGTCAGGGTCATGAAAAACAAGGAAAGATTGGAAAACTGTTACAATTTAGAGGAAAGTAAGGAAGCATGACAACTAAATGAAACATATTCTGCATTAAACCCTGGAACAGAAAAAGGACATCGATGGAAAAATTGTTGTTGTTGTTGTTGTTGTTGTTAGGTGCCGTCGAGTGGGTATCTGACTCATAGCGACCCTCATAGGGTTTTCAATGGCTGACTGTTTCGGGATTGCATTGGGAGTGGATTGCCAGGCCCTTCTCCCATTTTTGCGGTGCTGGGAATTGAACTCCAGGCCTCAGAGACTGCAGCGCAGCGCTCTACCCACTGAGCTAAATCCCAGCCCAATAGCTTAGTAAATAGTATTGTGCCAATGTTAACTTCTTAGCTTTAATAAGTACATAAAGATATTAACATTAGAAGAAGCTAGGTAAAGGGTAAAAGGAACTCTGTTCTATCATTTCAATTCTTTTGTAAAAGTCTCTTTAAAAGTCATAGTATAAACTGAATATGGTGGTGCACATCTTTAATCCCAGTGCTTAGGGAGGCTGAGGCAGCAGGATCTTGAGTTGGAAGCTAATGTGGGCTGCATATGGAGACCCTGTCTCAAAGAGATTTTTAAAAAAGTGTTAATATATCCCTTATATCCTTTTTGGCATTACAAAATAAATAAAGATTGTACCTTAAAAGATTAACCAAAATTCCTCAAATGATAAGATTTAGTCCTTTTGTTTGTTTTCATTTCTTTTCAGTACTAAGGGTTGAACCCAGGGCTTTATGCAAGCTAGGCAAGTGCTCTACCACTGAGCTGTACCTCCAGCCTCATTCATTCATTCATTCATTTAGAGACAGGGTTCTTACTAAGTTGTACAAGCTGCCTCTACTCACTATCCTCCTGCCTCAGGCTCTCTAGTAGTTGGGATTATATGTGTGCAGCACAGTATCTGGCTGAGTTTTAGTTTTAAAGAATATTTAACACGTGTCATGCTGAATAATAAAGTATAGGAAATCATGCTGGTAAGATTCTCAACGGGCTGGGATTTAGCTCAGTTGGTAGAGTGCTGCTCTGAAGTCTCTAAGGTCCCGAGTTCGATTCCCAGCACTGCAAAAATGGGAGAAGGATGTGGCAACCCACTCCCAAGGCAATCCCGAAACAATCAGCCATTGAAAACCCTATAAGGGTCGCTATGAGTCGGACACGACTCGACGGCACCTAACAACAACAACAACAAGAGTCTCAACAAGATCTGTAGGAATTCAGGCTCACCAGGTTTTTGAGGATGACAAATAGCAGAGTCACACTATTCATTTAAATTGACAGAGTGCCTTGGATAGTAAAGTGAATTTCAGCAGTATATATTAGATAAGCTCTAGGTATTTCAAATAGAAATTTTATTGAAGCTCTAGACTTTTGGTTTATATTATTTGTTTTCTTTTCCCAGGTATAAAGACCTGATGCCACATGATTTGGCTAGAGCAGCACTTTTGTAAGTAATTGCAATTTCATTTTATTTCTTATGTCATTAAACTCACTTTCTCCAGTTTTTGCACTTGAAACAGCATGTTCCACAGACTGTTCATATCTGGGATATATTAATTTTTATATGGTAAGAAAAAAATACCAATTAGCTTTACAGTATTAACTTATTCATTTTATCCATGTGTGCCACACATATTTCAGCAGCTCATACATGTCTGCAATATTTATCTTGCAGACTTATCAAACAGTGTATTGGCATGCTAGTATTCTTTAATGAGTGCCCAAAGTGGCAGCAGTACTAGATTGATAAGCCTACACACAGAACACGATGATTGTCTTAGGCTGGAACTTAACTATTATTTAAGGGGAACTGAATAGATAATGTCAAATTTTTTTTAAAGAAGGAACTCTAGTAAGAAACCTGAAGATTCCTGTGTGAGCCAAACAAAAATATGAAACTAAATGTGATTAAATGAGACTGAGCTGGATGAATAATTTGGTGAGAGTCATAAAATATATGGCTATTTTGGGGGTGAACATATCATGTAAGGCATTATTTTATTCAGTTGCCAATGATACTTTGTCTTAGTGTTTTCAAGCAGCCAGAGGTTTTGTTTAATGGAAAAAACCTCTTCAGTTGACCTTTCTGCCCATTCTAACTCTTGTTCTATTTTCTTCCAACAAGACTTTTAAGAGTGAGTGCAAGTAGCAATTGCTTCTCTTTACTATCCATTTATTCACCCTAATGTCATAATGCCTGCAGCCATACCACTGTGGCATCTGATCCTGCCAGATCTCGGAAGCTAAGCAGGGTCAGGCCTTGTTTGTACTAGGATAAGAGACCACCTGGGAACACCAGCTGCTATAGGCTTGGGAGAAGGACCTGACAACTCATTCCCCAAATCAATCAGCCATTGAAAACCCTATGAATAGCAGAGAAGCACTAACAACAGTGTTTCGCCTGTTGTACATAGGACCACTATGAGTTGGACACCGACTTGATAGTAACAAGAATTCATAGTAATCATATTGCTATATGTAGCCATGCTTTGGAAGCTCCTCTCTCTCTCTCTCTCTCTCTCTTTGAGACAGCGTCTCACTGTATAGCCCAGGCTGACCTCCAAATCATGATCCTCCTGCCTCAGCCTCCAAGAGCTGGGACTACAGGTGTGGGCCACCACATGTGGCTTTGGAAGCTTGTCCTCCCCCTCCACCCACCCAGTATTGGGGATTGAACCTCGGGCCTTGCATATGCTAGGCAAGCACTATACTACTGAGTTACGCCCCCAGCAAGAAATTTCTTAGTAGTGGCTTTGAGGCCACTAAATCCATTATTCTCTGGTGAAAATGCACTAAATGCATTTTCTCAGGCTTCTCTCTCTTTTTCACTCTGTAGCATTTAACGTTGTAAGCTGTACTTAAAGCTATCTTCCTTTGACTTATTATGGCTTTATGATTTTTCTTCCATCTCCTGATTCTTCTCTACTTTTCTCTCTTTTTCCTTTTTTTGAAGACAAGATCTCACTATGTTGCCCACTCTGGCCTCATACTCCTGGGCTTAGGTGATCCTCGCATGTCAGCCTCCCAAGTAGCTGGGACTGCTGGCACATACTGCCATACTCAGCTTCTCCTCTACTTTTTAAAACCTGGATCTTTTCCTTCTACCTCTTTTTCTTTCCTTCTTTCTCTCTTTCTCTCTCTCTTTTTTGTAATACTGGGGAGTTAAACCCATAGTCTCATGCCATGCCAGGCAAGTGCTCTACCATTGGACTGCACCCCTCTTTTAAATTTAAGTTTTAAAATTATTTTGGGACAGGATTTTACTAAGTTGTGTAGGCTGCCTGTGGCCTTGAGCTTGCAATTCTCCTGCCTCGTCCTCCCAAGTTGCTGGGATTATAGGCATGCAGCACAGCACTCCACTCCTTTTTCTCTTTATAAGTGTATTTTGCCATTTTTGGTGCATATTTGGTACATATTTTACATTTCTCTGTATTCACATCTTCTTTTTTTTTTTTTTTTTTTTTTTTTTTTTTTTTTTTTTTTTTTTTTTTTGTGGTACTGGGGGTTGAACCCAGGGCCTCGTGCTTGCATGTTCTACAAGTGCTGGACCACTGAGCTGCACCCCCAGCTCATTTTTTTGCTTGCTAAATTATGCAGACTGCCTCTGGTCTCGAACTTGCAATCCTCCTGCCTCCACCTCCCGAGCCTCTGGGATTACAGGCATGCGCCACCGCGCCTGGCGTTTGTATTCACATCTTCTATTAAAATTTTCATCTATGTAACTTTATTTTTTTTTTAGCATAGACAAGTCCAAAATCTCTAATATTACCTCTTTCTTAAATGCCTCAAGCTCAGAATATTAAAAATCAAAATTATCCTTTCCTTCAAGATAGCTTGCTTTTCTTTTTCTTTTCTTTTTTCTTTTTCTTTCTTTCTGTTTTGTAGTGCTGGGGATTGAACCCTTTGCTTGAATGCTAGGCAAAAGTTCTACTAGTGAACTACATCCCCAGCTCTATTTTCCTATTTCTGATAATGGTGCTATTATGATCCCAGATTAGAAGTTTGCAAGCTTTTTGTTAATGTTTTATTTTGGAAAGTGTCAAGTATATAATAAAATGGAAATAATAATCAAACGAACATCTAAATACCCTCTGCCTAATTTAATAATAGTTACCATTTTGCCATATTTGCTGTACTATATGATTTGGACCATTTTGATAGTAAGTTGCACACATCATGTCACTTGAGCCCTAGATACTTCAGCATTTATCTTCTAAGCATAAGGAACTTCTCTGCTAACCACAGTAGCCTTACCATAACTAAGATAATGACAGTGATTCTATGAGAACTTCTCATATCTAGTTGATAGTCAGATCCCCCTCAATTGCTCTGAGAATGTTTTTTAAAAATAGATTTTTTTTCAAACCAGAACCCCATCAAAGTTCATATCATGAAAGGATATGTATGTTTCTGTAGTGTCTCTCTTTTTTGAGACAGAATCTTGCTTTGTAGCCTAGGTTGGCCTGGAGCTCACATCAGTCCTTCTGTCTCTGCCTCCCAAGTGCTGGGATTACAGGCATGTGTACTGCTTTTCCCAGTTCAGCCTCAAACTCTTGATCCCCCTCCTCAGCCTCCTCAGTGCTGGAATTAGAAGTATGCTCTACCACTCCTTCCTTCCTTCCTTTCTTTCTTTCTTTCTTTCTTTCTTTCTTTCTTTCTTTCTTTCTTTTCTCTTTTTTTTTTTTTGGGTACTGGGGATTGTACCCAGGGCATTGCGCTTGCATGCTTTGCAAATGCTGGACCACTGAGCTGCACCCTCAGGCCATTTTTTTCTTACTTTTTGAGAATGGGACTCGCTAAATTTCGCAGATTGCCTCTGATTTCCAACTTGCAATTCTCCTGCCTCTGTCTCCCGAACTGGTAGGATTACAGTCATGCGCCACTGCACCCGGCTTTCTCTTTATTGTTTTAATTTGGAATAATTTATTTCTTCCCGTGACATTGACTTTTTAAAAAGCTAGGCTTGTTGTCCTACAGAATGTCTCATTCTAGATATTTCCTTGTGGTAATATTTAACTTCCTTGTATTTTGTGTAAATTAGAAATTAGGTGTAAAATCCTGATACATACAGGATTAACATTTCCTTTTTGATAAGAATGCTTCATGGATAAAGCAGTGTATCACATCACAACAAGGGGCACATGATATGTGATTGCTAAATCTAACAATTCAGTCATAGTGGTTAGGCTGCAGGATCTTTTGATTGTAAAGGTACACTTTTCCCTTTTTAGTTAGTGAGTAGTCTGTAAAGTGATATCTTGTTGTTGTTGTTGTTGTTAGGTGCCATCAAGTCGAGTCCGACTCATAGTGACCCTCATAGGGTTTTCAATGGCTGATTGTTTCGGGATTGCCTCGGGAGTGGATTGCCACATCCTTCTCCCATTTTTGCGGTGCTGGGAATCGAACTCAGGACCTTAGAGACTGCAGAGCAGGCTCTACCAACTGAGCTAAATCCCAGCCCCAAAGTGATATCTTAGCACCATGCAAATATTCTCTTCCCCAAAAACCTTTTACCAAATGTTTTTAGCATGTATTGGTAATTTTACCTGAATCAGTTGTTGTTGTTTTTGTTAGGTGCTGTGAGTCTCATCCAACTCATAGCAATGCTCATAGGGTTTTCAATGGCTGATTGTTTTGGGATTGCTGTGGGAGTGTATTCTCTATTTTTGCGGTGCTGGGGCTCAAACCCAGATCCTTAGAGAGTGCAGAACAGCACTTTGCTAACTGAGCTAAACCCCATTAACAATCACATATTTGTGTGTGTGTGTGTGTGTTTTCTCATTATATTCTTCCTACAATGATTGATTGGTATTTTTCTGTAAAGAACAGCTTTCCCCCTTTTTTTTTAATTGATGAAGACATATGGATGTATTTTTTATATAGCCCAGTCATTGTAGTCCAGTTCAGTCATTACTCTTATTGATTCTATCATCATTTTATCTGTGTGTGCTCTTCCAAGTTGGCTCCTTTGGTCCTTTTTATTTTTCCTTTTTTTTCTTTTGGTGGTAGGAATTCAGCCCAGGGCCTTGCACATGCTAGGCAAGCACTCTACCACTGGGCCACATCTCCAGCTTTTTTTCTTTGGCTTTTTTGAAACAGTGTCTCACTATCTATAGCTCATGATGGCCTGGAACTCTCTATCTAGCCCAGGCTGCCCTTGAACTCACACTCCTCCTGCCTCCGGTTCCCAGGTGCTGTGATTATAGGTGTGTGGCACCTTGCCTGGCTAGCAAGTTTTGTTTTGTTTTGTTTTTTGTTTTTCTTTTGGTGCTGAGGATCAAGCCCAGGGCTTTGTGCATGCTAGACAGATGCTGTACCACTGAGCTATGTCCCCAGTCCTTAATGTAATACAATATTCTTTTTTTAGGTTTAATTTGCATATGATAAAATGCACAGATCTTAAGTGTGTACTTTCTTGAGTTTGACAAGTGTATGCATCTATGTTCCTGTTATTGAGACGGTCCCATTCAACTTTGAATTGCTTCTTTAACTTTCAGCACAAAAAAGATGGTGAGATTCACTGTATACTTGGCTTTGCGTCTGATATCAGTCATTTCTTTAAAAAGCTGTTGTCTGAGTCAGGCACAGTGGCTCATGCGTGTAATCCCAGATACTCAAGAGGCGGAGGCAAGAGGATCACAAATTCAAGGCCAGAAACCGCCTTTGAAACTTAGCAAGATCCTGTCTCAAGATAAAAAATTAAAAATGGGGGGAGGGTGTAGGAGTGTAACTTAGTAGTAGAGTGCTTGCAAAGTATGTTCAAGGCCCTCGGTTCAGGCTCCCAGTACCTCAATCAATCAATCAATCAGTAAAACTCTTGTCCCTTTAATGGGGAATGGTGTTTGGATACAAGTCTACAGTCAGAATGTGCTCACTTCTACTGCTTCTAGTTTCTAGGTAGGCAGAACTAAAATTATGTGTTATTTCAATTGTGTGTTCATATTGATAATTCAAATTTAAATTTAACATTCCAAGGATTTTACTTCATTTCTTTCATTTTTATATTTATCTTCTCTTTTTACTGACATTATTGTGTTTCCTTATTTATCCTGTCCTACTCTAAATTATTTTTGATTCTTTCTTATTTCTCATTGCCAATTGAGCATTTAATTTTGACTTTGTAAATCACTCTTTTACTTCTTTGATAAGGTGCCAAATTAAAGTTGACATCTCTGCCTTTTTTAAATCCAAGGCTTACCTTGTAATTTTATCTATTTTACTTTATTTAATTAATTTATTTTTGCAGAGCTGAGAATGGAACCCAGGGCTTTGTGCTTGCTAGGCAGGTACTTTACCACTGAGCTATACTTCCAACCTAAGGCTTACCTTTTTAAAGAAGTGCAGTGTTTTATGTGATGCTGTCTGGCGCTACTTTAATGTGTGATATGTTTCTTTGCTTTGGGTTTATGCTTTCAGGGGTTTGTTGCATCGGACCAATGTCCCGAAGGATGTTGTTGACTATATCATTTTTGGCACAGTTATTCAGGAAGTGAAAACAAGCAACGTGGCTAGAGAGGTAAGACAAACTTTATATGGTTTAAAGAGATCAATAGGAGAACCAATTTGAAAGTCAACTAATAGAATTTATTTGCTTTTTAATTTAATGAATTTTGCAATATCAGGGATCCTTTCCATGGCTTTGCCCATGCTAGATAAGTGCTCTACCACTGAGCTACCTGCCCAGCCCAGAATATATTGGTTGAAAGCCTTTAAAATCCATTAACTAAATGTACATTTGACCTAAAATGTGATTTTACAACTGAAATAATAAAAATTACTTAATATTTAAAAGAATTATAATATAAATGAAAAGATGTATGCTATTTATATATATTCATATTTTACTATAAATATTTGAACTGGTTTAGGAAATGTTAGTTTGTCTCTATATTAGGAAAATAGAGATTGTGGCAACATATGGCTGATGTTCCTTTTAGTAATGTTGGATATCATGACTTCTAATTAACTTAAAATATTGACATTTTAATATGGGCACTGCGGTACATGCCTATAATCCCACTGATTTGAGAGACTGAGGCAGGAGGATTGGGACTTTGAGGCCCACAGGCAGCCTGTATAGCTTAACAAGTCCCTGTCTCAGAATGAAACATAAAAAAGAGACTGGAGGTAAGCTCAGTAGTGGAGCACCTGCCTAGCTTGTGAGAGGCCATGGGTTCAGCCTCCTCATACTACAAGATAAATAAATAAATAACTTCAACATTTTGCAACTAATTTCTTAACTTAATTTTCATAGTTGAAGATAGCCTTGCCTATGCATTTGTTCCCATTGACTAGATGACTCACAGGCAGTTATTTGCTTTGTTTAATTTTGTTTTATAACTATGTCACAAGGGTTTACCTTTACCCTAGTTGGCATACCTCCATGCAGTATTTATTGAGCAGCGGAGATAATGATAAACCTTGAAATGTCTGTGACATATCCTGCAGGCATTACACAGTGAATAGTCCAAGTATATTTTCTGGGCTTTGTTTCTTTTGTAAGTGATTATTTGGATAAAGTTGGCTCACAACCACATTTCAGTGTGCTAACCATTTACCTTATTTCTGGTCTGTGCTTGTGTTTGTGTTAAGTACAGTTGTTAGGGTAATAACTTCCACTTTTTCAGCCAAAACAGAAGGGCAGGTGATATGGACCGAAAGTATTTGTTCTGCTTTACCATTTTACCTGTCAGTAAATGTTAAAACGGCTGAAGTTCTGGTACCACTGAAGCCCACACCAGTCAACTCATATGTTGTGAGGGGCAGGAAAGAATTGAGAACAGGAAGAAGTTTTTGGTCCTTTCCCACAATGTTTTGTTTTCCTCTGCAGCTTCCCATTTCTGAATCTAACAAATGAGACAGTTTCATGAATAATAAAGCCATCAAGCTGTTCATAATAAATTTTCAGCTTTTATATTCTGAAAATAAAGTGAGTTTTCTAAGAATATTTAAAAGTAAATGTTAAATATGTTTCAATTTTCTCTATATTTCTGTTCTTCCCTAAAACTAAAACCATGATGTTTTCCTGTGAATTTTTTTCTGGAGGTTTTACATCTACATGTAAATCTCAGCTATTGAATGATGTGAGATAGTTCCTTCCCTCTGCCCTATACTAACCCCAGTGATGTCCCACTCCAGGTAACTTTTGCAGCAGCTACAGGGAAATACTAGGTGGAGGAGATACTTCTGAGAATGTTATTTTAAAGTCATAATAAAACCTAAAATTTAACAATTTTTAGCTAAAGAGTTTAAGACCTGTTGCTATGTTAATAATATTAATATGAAATTCTAAAAGGCTTCTGATGTTCCCATGAACCTGACTTTGCTGGAACACCTCAGCATGTTTCCCTGCTCTGCTTAGTGTTTTGAGAACTAGCCAAACTTAAATAGAAGCATGTGGACAAGGGTCACCAGTTACCACCTCTATTTAAAGCTCCATCAGTCCTGAGGATCAGCTGCAGCCAAGGGTGACACGTGCTAGAAAAGCCCTCGTGAGGATCAGGCCACTCTGACATAAGAGCCTTACATTTGCCCCACCGCAGAGCTTTTCTCTCTTGTCCCTTGCACACCTGCTTCTGGCTTACTTTTGAAGGAAGGCTGAGAGGTTGATGTGAAGTTGTCAGAGAGTAATTTTTAGCAAAATCAGTTGGGCTCTTAGTTTCAGGCCTACCTGGAAATACCAGAGTAAGGTCATAAGATATGTACTATTATACTTTATTATTGTTTCTTCAAATGATGGTCAGTAGTATAAAAGTACAGTGTATGTATAAAAGCAAAACTCAGTTAAGAAACATGGAACCTCTTTAAACTTTGGAAACATTTGTTTTACCAAATTATAAGAGTTTGTATTTTGAGAGTAATTAAATCATTTCAGAAAAATATCACTAAAAATTAATTTGTAATGGGTTCAAAATTTCATAGAAAAGAGTAGGGGAAGTTTTGAGAATTTTTTAATTTAGGCTGTGTAGGGGATTGAATCCAGGCCCCTGCAGCCTGAATCGTACCCCCAGCACTCAAGCTTTATTTTTATTTTTTTATTTTGTTTTGTTTTTTTTGAGACAGGGTCTTGCTATGTAGCACAGGCTGGTCTCCAGCTCTCAATCCTGCCTCAGTCTCCCAAGTACTGAGACACTAGGCGTGTGCCACCATACCTAGCTCAAGCTTTACTTTTAAAGTGAAGCTTTAGTATTTTTTGTAAGTATTTTTTTATTATTAATTTTTTTTTTCTTGTTTGTGATGCTGGGGGCCTTGTACATGTTAGGCAAACACCTACCACTGAACTACACCCCTAGCTATACTGAGCTACCCCTAAGGAAAGTACTTTATCATTATACCCATGCATAAATTCCTTACATAAACAAAAATGGAACCAGGCATTGATTGTTTTTTGACTTCATAATTTGTCCAGTAAATAGTATAGTAAAATTATAGATGTCTTCCTTTCATGTTTGGCTTTTATTACGCCATTAAGATAGAGGCCACTTTTGTTAGATTAATGGAGGGTCTCAGTTTTTCTCAAAGCCCCTCAAACTACAAATCATTTTCTTTAAATGACCTTTTGTGTCATGTTCCTGGCCACTTTCCTTTCTTCCATTTGTGAACTGGTCTGACCCTGATTTGTCAGAGGTTCACTTGTGATTCAGGCAGCTTTCCAAAGTTTCTTTCATGGATTGAGTATTTCTGTATTTGGCAAGTCTTCAGTTCCCTTTTGCCTTGGGTGAATAGTGTGCTGTCTGAGGGAAAGACTAACTGGCAGAGGGTTAGAGCTGGGTATCCAGCAAGCAGGGACCTGAGTGGGAGCTCTGTGTATAAAGGATCAGTTCTTTCGAAACATTTTCATGTTAACAGGTTGATCTTGCTTTGCTAGTAAGCTTTATAACTGTAGGAACACATCCTGAGAACCCCATCCTGTAATACATTTCATCATCCCATCAACAATATTTGAAATTTTAAATAAGTTAAAATCAAATGATATCCTTAAAGGCTCTCAGCAAAGCATTTCTAAGAAATGAGGTGAGACAGAGGAGTATTCTAGTCTTGTATAACGCACTAGAAACTGGGTACCAGGAGCTGGACGTGGTGGCACATACCTATAATCCCAACTACTTGGAAGGCCGAGGCAGAAGAATCACCGGTTTGAGGCCAGCCTGAGCAACTTAGTGACACCCTGTCTCAAAATAAAATATAAAAAGGGGTAGGGGTGTAACATGGTGGTGGGTTACTCAAAGCATTTATGAGGCCCTGGGTTCAATCCCTAGTACTGCCATAAAAGAAAAAAAGAGAGAGAGAAAGAAGGGAAGGGGAAGGGGAGAAAAGAAAAGAAAAAAGAAAAGAAAAGAAACTGGCTACCAAGAATTTTGCAGGTGCCTGTCAGGTGATGGCTAGAGGAAAAATTAATAAACCATCTCTGTGATGGGCTTCATTTTTTTTAAGCATTGTACTCTAGAACATTAAAATAAAATCTGATTAACCATGTAGAGAAGTAGTATTAAACATGATATATTTCCTTTATACATGCTTACTTCATTTTCTGTGTTTCCTGAAGGCTGCCCTTGGAGCTGGCTTCTCTGACAAGACTCCTGCTCACACTGTCACCATGGCTTGCATCTCTTCGAATCAAGCTATGACCACAGGTATCTTAAAATGGAACCCGAGGTGCATGTTAATTTTCCTCTTTTGCCTTTTATATATTTTAAAAAAGTAATCTTAACAGAAATAAATGATTAACACAGATCTCTTCAGTTGTGTTTTTTAAAAATAAGGTCACATTAAAAAGTTTTGAGCCTTTTTTTTATTTTTATTTTTTCATGGTACTGTGCGGTTGAACCTATGGCCTCATGCATGCTTTGCAAGCGCCTTATCACCGAGCTGCATCCCCAGCCACTCTTTTACTTTTTGATACAATGTCTTACTAAGTTATACAGGTTGCCTCTGGCCTAGAATTTGTGATCCTCCTGCCTCTGCCTCCTGAATTGCTGGGATTACATGCGTGTACCACCATGCCTGGCAGTTTTGGGTTTTGATAGTAGTTCTTGGCCTTTTTCTTGTTTTCCCTACCTCAGGGATCCTGCCACTGATGCAGTGCCTCCATCAGTACTGGGCTTGCTGCTGCAGGGATTATCAGCCAGAGGCACATGTCTCTAGGGGAGTGTTTCAGAACCAGAGGCATGAACAGTTTATAACCAGCTGGATTTTAAACCTAGGTGATTCTGATCTGACACTTCCTCACAAAGATAGAGTCCTCCTGCCTCTACCACAACCACAGTTGTCAGCCCCTTCTGTAAATGATATAAATTTTCCCTTGACTTTTCCCCTATATCCTTGGCATTCTGTAAATCACTGTGATTTCTCCTAACAAGTTTCAGTAAAATTGTGGAACATTTTGTAGCTTCAGCCCTTACTGTGAGAAGACAGGAAACTTGAAAGGCTTGGTGTTCATATGCTGTTTTAAATAAGACCCAGGCCAAAATGGGTATCTCAGCTTATGGGCTGCAGAGAATGATGACAGAGCCAGTGGCTGGGGGCTTCTCCCCTCTATACAGTGTGTGACGACCCCCATGTCCAGCCACGGAATACTTGCCAGTAGCCATAAAGAGGGACTAGGCTGCCTTACATCTCAAAAGCCAGAACTTCTTTGGTGTATAGTAGAAATTGATACTCTCTATAGGGGGAAAAAAACCTTTTTGAAAACTAAAGCTAGGAGCATATAAAATACGTAAGATATTTTGATTCAGAATATTGTTTGAGTTGATCCAGTGGTTATATGTAGAAGTTGACATCCTTATGTCCTGAATGAAACTTGTTTTTCTCTACTGTGCCAAATGTGTTTTTAGTCATTGAAAAAACTTTTCTTGGTCTTGTCTTTGCACAAGGCTCTAGGTTCAATCCTCAGTATTTGGGGGAAATCCCTCAGAAAAGAAAGTTATAATACAGATGACCAAAGCTGAAAACAGTTATGTAGCCCTTTAATCAAGAAGTTTACATTTCAATGGCTTGTTATTTTCTGCAAAAGATCTTCATGTACATATAACCTGTGCCCTGTAGCTGTTGGTCTGATTGCTTCTGGCCAGTGTGACGTGGTCGTGGCTGGTGGTGTCGAGTTAATGTCTGACGTGCCTATTCGTCACTCAAGGAAAATGAGGAAAATGATGCTTGATCTCAATAAAGCCAAGACTCTGGGCCAGCGGCTATCTTTACTCTCTAAATTCAGATTGAATTTTCTATCACCTGAGGTAAGACTTGTGAATTTCCAGAACATCCTACAGCATAGATTAGAATTAGATATGACAGCATAGATTCAGACATGTTCCAAAACTTATGGATTCTAGAGATGACTTGCTTACAAAGAGTTTCCCTTGTCTTATTCTTGGTTCATAGATGGTAAACAAATAGGTTTTTCTTTATTTTTTTGTTTGAGCCAGGATCTTGCTATGTAGCCCAGGTTGGCCTTGAACTTGCTCTCCTTCAGCCTTCTGAGTGCTGGGATTACAGGTGTGTGCCATCACACCCAGCTAACAAATTTTAACTTTTCCAGATAACACCAAACAATCCTACATGTCAGTGATACTTCGTTTCCCCCACTGCAAGCCCCTCACCGGTCCCAGCCCTCCACTCCATATAACAGTGTGCCTGCTCCTTGCTGTCTTTTTTCCTAGCTCCCTGCAGTGGCTGAGTTCTCTACCAGTGAAACCATGGGCCACTCTGCAGACCGACTGGCTGCTGCCTTTGCTGTTTCTCGACTGGAGCAGGATGAATATGCGTTGCGCTCTCACAGTCTGGCCAAGAAGGCACAGGATGAAGGACTCCTTTCTGATGTTGTACCCTTCAAAGTACCAGGTAAAATGGTGCTACTTTATATTTACTAGGGATTTCTGAATTATTCCAGTTGCTTCTAAAACTCAAAAAATCTTAAGTGACTTTTCTATAAGTGTAATGATTCTGTTTCTGAAAACTTAGCCTTTAAACATGGACTCAAGTTTTGATTTATCTTATAACACAGGTAAACATTTTTTTAGGTTTTTATAAGAGCCTCCTTTTGTATCCTACTGATATCTTTTAGTTCTTACATATATACCTGTTATAAATTCCTGATTCTTATTACTTCTGTATAGAATAGCCAAATGTGAATGAATGCCTTAAGAAAATAGGTTGCCTTTTGTTGTTATCATTAAACCATTTACGTGGCTTCCCAAATATTTTAAGGATTTTGTTTAAACTTTGATAGTTCTTGATAAGTATAAAAGGCTTTCTTGTGGGGGTGGGGATGTAGCTCAGTGATAGATTGCCTGTTATACACAAGGCCCAGGGTTTGATCCCAAGTACCAGGAAAAATGCTTTCTTTCTAGTGAATAGATATATTAGATTTGGATTTCATTGGTTCTTGTAATTTTTAAAGCATATATCACTTATAAATACTTAGAGTTCAAAAGGTCATTTTTTTTTTTTAAGGAAAGGATACAATTACCAAAGATAATGGCATCCGTCCTTCCTCATTGGAGCAGATGGCCAAACTAAAGCCTGCATTTATCAAGCCCTATGGCACAGTGACAGCTGCAAATTCTTCTTTCTTGGTAACTACTAGTGTGCTATTTGTGTTTAGTAGTGACTTTTATACATATGTGCTGTCAATAGGAAAGCCTAAAATAGATTTATTTATATATATTATGGGTAAAGGCTTAAAATATGATTATTCATTATAAAGATAATGTTAAAATAAAATCATTAGAAAATGAACTCAGAATTTTAAGGCCTTAGATGTCACCTAATCCAGCCACCATCTGATGCAAAAAGCTATTCTCTTCATGCACTTTGCCAGTCATAAAATTTGTATCATATATGCTAGGCATTGGAGATGGGAAGGACAATTGTAGTACAGTGAGAAAGTGTTGTGGTGGCTGTAAGGGTAGGCCACTGGAGAAAAATCCATAGATGGGAGTTTATAGTCAGGGAGGCTTTCAGAAGAAATACCACTTGATTTTCAGTCCTTTTTTTTTTTTTTTTTTTTTTTTTTTTTTTTTTTTTTTTTTTTTTTTTTTTTTTTTTTTTTTTTTTTTTTTTTTTTTTTTTTTTTTTTTTTTTTTTAGTATCAGGTAGCTGAATCTAGAGCCTTGCATACACTTTGCAAGTGCTCTACAACTGCACCCCTAGGTCCCCCCTTTTTTATTGTTTTTTTTCCTTGAGATAGGGTTTCACTGAGTAAACAGTAACACCATATAACCATAAAGTCTGGAAACATAGGTGTTTGGCATATTTACTCATGGCAAGTGACTAATTAATGTTTGCCATTGAGGGACTGTGGAAGGGTACTTGGAGTGGTTCCAACAATATGGTGTATCACCTCTTTAAGCCTGAGTGGTAAAGAGCCTCACACATACTTTGCAAGTGCTCTACCACTGGGCTGGACCCCTAGCCCATTTTTTATTTTTTGTTTTGAGTCAGGGTCTCGCTATTATGCAGTTTGCCTCTGGCCTTGAACTCGTGATCCTCCTGCCTCAGCCTCCCAAGTTGCTGGGATTATAGCCATGGGCCACTGTGCCTGGCCCCTTGATTACTTTTGTGGTATGCTAAAGGTCTAGATTTACTCAATGACTATCAGAGACATAAATCATCAGAAGTAATATATTACAGATACCTGGATTTCTAGAAGTGTGTTAATGTACCACATTTATTATAGTTTCGCACAATGGTACATTGAGCACACATACACATTTTTGGTAGTACTGGGAGTTAAACCCAGGGCCTCATACATGCTATGCAAGTGATCTACCTCTGAGGTGCATCCCAATTCCAGTTTTTATTTTGAGACAGGGCCTTACACAAGTTGCCTCTGGCCTCACCTCACAATCTTTCTTCCTCTGCCAAGTTGCTGAGATTTTGAGCATATGCCATGGTGTTCACCTGTTGGTTTTTGAGACAGGGTCTCACTAAGTAGCTCAGGCTCACTTCAAACTCTTGATCCTCCTGCCCCAGCCTCCTATGTGCTGGGGTTACAGGCATGTACTATTATACCCAGTTCTCAGCCCTTTTTGATATTTTATCTTGAGATGGGATCTCACTTAAGTCCTTTGGCTTAACTTTAAGATACCCAGGCTGGCCTTGAACTTGCAATCCTCTTGCCTCAGCCTCCCAGGTAGCTGGAATTACTGGCACCTGTCACCATGCCTGGCATTGAACATATTATTAATGTAATGTCCATAAACCATTTATTATGTGTAGCAACTTGTGTTTCCAGATTTCATGACCACTCTGTTGGTAGCTACATCCTCTCTTTAGGGTTGCTGAGTTGTTAAAAAGAAAAAAAAAAAAAAAAAAAGGAAAGGAAAAAGAAAAAAAGAAAAGAAAAGGTAGAATGTGATAGAACTTGTTTTGATTTTGCATATAACATAGTTTCCTTTTCTTTGGAATTGTGGATTTTGGTGGAAGCTCTTTATTTTTGAAGTAATGGTAAAAGGCTTTTTTTTTTTTTTTTAAAGACTAGAGGTACCTCTCTGTCCCCCAATTTCTCTCTCTTGTTTTCTTTTGTGGTACTAAGGGGTTGAACCCAGGGTTTCATGCATGCTTTGCAAGCCCTCTACCACTGAGCTCCACCTTCACTCCCTTTTTAAAATTTTTTATCTTGAGACAGTCTTGATAAGTTATGCAGGCTGTCTTTGACCTCAAACATGTGATCCTTCTGCCTCTGTCTCCCAAGTCACTGGGATTCCAGGTATGTACCACCATGCCCAGCTGTGTCCGCCAGCTTCTTGATGGTCATTTGGGATACAGAAGTATGGGGTGTGTCCAGAGAGGTAAAACCATGGATTTGATGTTCTCATTTGTCCACCTGATTCTTTTCCCATTGATTTGCCTGTTATGAAGTCTATAAGTAGAATAAATCACCTGGAAGCCATAGGCAGGAAGCAGCTAGGGAACAACACAGGAAATGTAAAAGTAAATAAATTAAATAAATAAGAGTTTGTTTTAATTCATAAAATTCTTACTTTCTATGCCAAGAATCAAAGTCCTTAAAGTCCTTTGGCTTAACTTTATTATGGATGCATTTTTCTAAATTTTCCTTTGCTCCCTGTCTCTTTGAATAATTAGGATACTTTAGAACAGGCTGTTCTACCATTGTCCTCCAAAAATGGGTCAGTGTATGTGTTTGAATTGTGATTTAGCAATGGATACAGTGAAGGAAGTTTGTTGTACGGAATTTTTGTATAACGAATGAGTAGACTCAGAAACAGGACTTAGAAGATGGTTGCAGAAAGAACCCCAGAAAAGCTAGAGAATTTAACATTATTGTTTTGATTAACATTTCAGACTGATGGGGCCTCTGCAATGCTGATTATGGCAGAGGACAAAGCTCTGGCCATGGGTTATAAGCCAAAGGCATATTTGAGGTAACGTAAATGTTTAAGTGAATTGCCTCTGATTTCTTTATTTTATTATCGAAGTTAATTCCTCTGTTTTTTGCCTAGGGATTTTATGTATGTGTCCCAGGATCCAAAAGATCAACTTTTGCTCGGGTAGGTCATAGCGTGTCCATGGACTTTAATCAAAAGTGTTCAATTATTCACATTTATTACACAGATTTTAAATTATGTTAAGTCCTGAGTTTATAATTGGGTTGTATGGTGGGCTTTTATTTTTATTTTTATAATTAAAAACCATATATTTATTTTATATGTTTATTTATTTATTTTTGTAGTATGAGGGGCGCTGAACTTAGAACCTCCCGCACACTTTCGAGGCACTCTACCACTGGGCTGCACCCCCAGCCCCTTTATTTTTTATTTTGAGACAGGGTCTCCCTAACTTACGGAGGCTGCCTCTGGCCTTGAACCTGCGATCCTCCCGTCTCTGCTTCCCAGGTCACTGGGATTACAGACATGTGCCACCGTGCCTGGGTGTGGTGGTTTTTAAAAATAATAATAATCTTTTTCTTTCTTTCTTTTTTTGGTGTACCAATTTACTGTTTTGGATTATTTTTCATTTTCCCTATATATTCTTTATAATAATTGTTATGTTTATCCAACCTTGTAATATTTTTTCCCATTAAGATATCCTCCTTCTTCTTGTCAGGTGCTGCTGAGTCATATCCGACTCATAGCGACCCTCATAGGGTTTTCAATGGCTGATTGTTTCGGGATTGCCTTGGGAGTGGATTGCCACATCCTTCTCCCACTTTTGTAGTGCTGGGAATCGAACTTGGGACCTCAAGAGATTACAGAGCAGCTCTCTATCAACTGAGCTAAATCCCAGCCCTATTAAGATATCCTAGACCTTTTTTTTTTTTTTTTTTTTCATATTCCTACATGCTCTCTTACATACCATACAATTTTTTTTGTTTGTGGTGCTAGATAATGAACTCAGGATCTCACTTATGCTAGGAAAGCACTCTATACCTGAGCCACATACCCAGACAACATAATCTTCTTAATTGTTGTTGTTGTTAGGTGCCGTCGAGTCGGTATCCGACTCATAGCGACCCTCATAGGGTTTTCAATGGCTGACTGTTTCGGGATTGCCTCAGGAGTGGATTGCCAAGTCCTTCTCCCATTTTTGCGGTGCTGGGAATTGAACTCCGGGCCTCAGAGACTGCAGCGCAGCGCTCTACCAACTGAGCTAAATCCTAGCCCAGTCTTCTTAATAGCCTTTCATAAAGCCTTCTAATATTTAGACCATCTTTACCCCTACCCCTTCTGTTTCCTCTCCCCCAAGGCTCTAGCCTCACTGGTTTCCTTATGACCTTGAGACTAGTCAAGTCCTTTCCTGTGCTTTATCCTTTGAATTCTGGTCTTTTTCTATTTATGGTATGAGCTTGAATTTATCCTTCATTGTTTGCTTATTATCTATTTTCCCAACTCTACAATATAAACTTAACAAGGACAGAAGTTCATATTGTATCCCCAACACTTAATCAGTATTTGTTACAACAGACTCAATAAATGTGAAACTTAGTTTGGGGTGTATAAAGGAACTCTTAGGTTAAAAATAAAAGTTTTTAAAGGTACTACCTTTTTTTTTTTTTTTTTTTCCAGGCCAACATATGCTACTCCAAAAGTTCTAGAAAAGGCAGGATTAACCATGAGTGATATTGATGCATTCGAATTTCATGAAGCCTTTTCAGTAAGTCATTTACAAGACACATCGGAAGTGACTCTAGTCATTAAAACTGTAGTCTGTATTTGTGGGAAGAGGAGCCATATATTTTAAGTACTGTATTGCATTGTGGAAGGTATTCAAGGCTTGGAGAATCACAGGCCACACCTACAGTGTTGAAAACATACCTTTTTAGGCTATTTCTTTTTTTGCAGTATTGGGGGGTTGAATCCAGGGCCTTGCAGATACTTTTGCAAGTGCTCTAACCACTCAACTGCACCACCAGTCCCTTTTTTATTTTTTATCTTGCAACAATGTCTTGCTGAGTTACACAGGCTGCCCCTGGCCTTGAACCTGTGATCCTCCTGCCTCAGCCGCCCAAGTTCCTGGGATTATAAGCATGTACCATAATGCTATTTTTTTTTTTCTTTTTTTGCAGTATTCAGAGGCTGAACCCAGGGCCTTACACATACTTTGTGTGTGTTCCACTACTAAGCTGCACCCCCAACCCATTTTTTATTTTATTATCTTGAGACAGGGTCTCACTAAGTTATGCAGCCTGCCTCTGGTCTTGAACTCATGATCCTGTCTCTCCCTGCCAAGTCACTGGGATTACAGTTATGTGCCACCGTGTCCAGCTTAGCCTATTTCTTAAAGGCCTTTCAGAAAGACTAAATTGTTTCTTAAGAGATTTTCACTGAAAGCTGATTTAAAGATGTATCTTTTTTTACTTTATTTTTTTTGTTTTGTTTTTTTGAGACAGGGTCTTGCTGTGTAGCTCAAGCTGGCCTAGAACTTGCTATGTAAACCAGGCTGGCCTCGAACTCACACTGATCCTCCTGCCTCAACTTCCCAAGTGCTGGGATTATAGGTGTGCACCACCATGCCTAGCTTTAATTTTTTTTTTTTTAAATGTACTGGGGTTCCCAGGGCCTTGTGCATTCTAGGCCTACACTCTGCCACTGAGCTGCACCCTAGCCCTCTTTTTTATTTCTTGACAGGGTCTTACTAAATTGCACAGGCTGCCTCTAGTCTTGAATTTATGATCCTTCTGCCTCCAACTCCCAAATTGCTGGGATTATAGGCATGAGCTATGGTGCCCAGCAAGATTTGTATAACTTTAACACAAATCTATGCCTAAAGGAAAGCCTAGAGGAGCATTAATAACAAGGTCCTTCTTGAATTATTTTCCCTCCTAGGGTCAAATTTTGGCTAATTTTAAAGCTATGGATTCTGACTGGTTTGCACAAAACTACATGGGTAGGAAAACCAAGGTAAGTTTCTGATTAAAAAAATGCTTGTAGTTCCCAAGCATATTAATACTTTGATCTTAGTTACCTGCCAATAATAATATAAAAGGGAAAACTGCTTCTTATGAAGAAGTTTGTATTTCATTAAATTTATTTATTTCTTAGTTTTAAAATAATTCCTGGAAATTCTTTAGTGAAAATAGTAAAATTTTATGCTGCCTTTGTTCTTCCCATTATGTTCTTCCATAATGTTCTTCAGACATTAAATAAAAAATGAATCAACTTTTTAAATTCTGACCTAGACATTTATTTTTTTATTTTTTTTGCAGTAAACTTACTTGTGCTGTGTCTGACATTAGTTATTTCCCTCTAGTTGATTATTTTCTATTACTAAGATCCTGGATTGATTTATATGTTAACTGAACTCACCTTTACATTGATCTTTATTTTTGTGGGAGCCAGGTTGGATTGCCTCCTTTGGAGAAGTTTAATATCTGGGGTGGATCGCTGTCTCTGGGACACCCATTTGGAGCCACTGGCTGCCGGTTGGTCATGGCAGCTGCCAACAGATTGCGGAAAGATGGAGGACAGTATGGGTTAGTGGCTGCCTGTGCAGCTGGAGGGCAGGTATGCCATGACAGCTTCTTGGGACTTCCCTCTGCCCATGGATTTGGGGTAGTTTAGTTTGAACAGTATTCTTAAAGCAATATTTCTTTTCTTTTCTTTTTTTGAGGCAAGGGTTCCCTATGTTGCTCAGGTTGACTGGGAATTTACTGTGTAGTCTTTTGTTGGCCTTGAATTTGCCATCCTCTTGCCTCTACTCCCAAGTGCTGCAGTTATAGGAGTGTGCCACCACAGCTGGTTTAAAGGAGTATTTTTGATGACAGACAACAGAAAAACGGCTTGTTTTGGGGAGGTAGGGAGAATAACAATTTTTAATTCTGATAATACTTTGGAAGGAAGGTACTGTTTAGATCTAAGCAATTTTCCCTAAAATTATGTTTACATTTTTGTTTAAAAAATTAATATATGAAAAACGTAAATAAAATCAATACATACTCATTATAAAAACTATGGAAAATACAAAAAGTATATAGAAAAAATATTAATCATTTATAATCCCTTCCCAAGGTCCTAGCATTATTTATTTATTTATTTTTATTTTATTTATTTTTTTGAGACAGTCATACTCTGTAGCTGATACTGGCTTGGACTTGCTCTATAGCCTAGGCTGGCCTCGAACTCTTCATCCTTTTGCCTCAGCCTCCCAAGTGCTGGGATTACAGATGTGTACCATCCCACTAGATTTCAATAACAAAAAACTTCTCACCCCCATCCTGGCCCCATATATACACACAGTTGAAACAAACAGAATTATCTCCAGGTATTGCCAGATGTCCTCTGGAGAGAGCGGGTGTGTGTGGGGGGAACGTCCTCTAGTTAGGGACCACTGATCATGTTAGAGCATGAAAACAGTGCATTTTAAATAAAGCTAGAAGTTGGGGTGGTTGTGCAGACCTGTAATCCCAGCACTGGGGAGGCTGAGGCAGGAAAAGTACAAGTCTGAGGCTTGCCTGGGCTACATAGTAAGACCCTGTCTCAAAGAAAACAGAACAGAACAAAACAAAACAACTGAAGAAAGAAAGGAGGAGTATTGTGCCTAATTTGGGTCCTTCAAGACAACTCTCAAGTCAGTCATACCTTCCTATGCCTGCCTTTTTTTGTTTGCTTATGCATTGTCAAAGTACTTAACTGCTTGGTTTGAACTGCAATGTATACTAGAGGATGTATACTAGAGAATGGAGACTGTGTAGCTAATCTTTAAGCCCACACAGTGTTCAATTTGGTGCCTTATAAATAATAGTTCCTTAATAAATATTTCCACTCCCAAGGCAATCCCGAAACAAACTGCCATTGAAAACCCTATGAGCCAAAATGAATCACATTAAGATGTACATTAAAAATTTCTAATAAAAAAAAAAAGAAAGAAAACCCTATGAGGGTTGCTATGAGTCTGACATGACTCGACAGCACCTAACAACAACAACAATAAATATTTGTGGAATTGAATTGAACCTAGAGGCTGAAAGTGTCATTAGCCTATTTAGTGGTTTGATGGCCGTCCAAGGGTTACAATGGCTGTGATAGGATTTAGACTCATGAAATCATAAATGTCTGTGCTAGGTTTAAACTAGCAACATAACTAGTACATAGAACTGTGCATAGTGCTGGAGAAGGGACATACTTTCTTCCTGCCTTTGTGGCCTCTCAGATCATCTCCTTAACCTAAGGAGAATAGTAAAGACAGGAAAGCTCAGGTTTTGGAATTGTATAGACCTGGTTTTTTTCTTCCTTTCTTTCTAGTACTAAGGAATTGAACCCAGACTGCACGTATTGAGCCATAGCCCCACCCCTTTTTAAAATATTTTATCTTAAGACAGGGTTTTGCTAAATTATGCAAGCTGCCTCTGGCCTGAAACTTGTGATCCTTCTGCCTCCACCTCCTGAGTTGCTGGGATTACAGCCCTGCCACTGCCACCACCAGCCTAGACCTGGTCTCAAATCCTGGCATTGTTACTTAGTAGCTTTGTGATTTCAATGAGACACTTAACTTTTCAGAGCCTCCGTTTTGGGGCTGAGTATGTGGCTAAGTGATAGAGTGTTTATCTAATATGACTGAGGCTATGGGATCCATCCCTAGCACTGAAATAATTAAAGAAAAAAGATTTATAGAATAGCTATTAGAAATCATACTCTATACTAGACAGAGTGTGCTGCATATATGTATCTATGTATGTAGGTGTATGTATGTTGTTGTTGTTGTTAGGTGCTGTCGAGAGTCGGTATCCGACTCATAGCGACCCTCTGTACAACAGGGGAAACACTATTGTCAGTGCTTCTCTGCTGTTCATAGGGTTTTCAATGGCAGATTGATTTTTTGGGAGGGGGTTGCCAGGTCCTTCTCCCAAGCCTACAGCTTCTGGTGTTCCCAGGCAGTCTCCCATCCAGGTACTAACCAGGCCTGACCTTGCTTAGCTTCCGAGATCTGACGGGATCGGATGCCACAGGGCTATGGCTGCAGGCCTAGGTGTATGTATGTATATACTATATTCTATCCGATTTAATGTTCATAAAAAACTTTTGGAAGTACCATGAGCCCCATTTCACGGAGGAAATTGAGGTTCAAAATGGCTACCACCACTACCACTGTTCTCTGCTGCTTCCATACTAACTGGATTTATCACCTTTCACTGCTCTGATTGAACTTTTTTTCTATTACAGGGCCATGCTATGATAGTGGAAGCTTATCCAAAATGATTCTTCTAGAGAAGGTGACCTGATTCTGTGCAGCACTCGCACTGGGCAATGCCATTTCAATGCACTACTAAGTGACACCTGTAGTTCCTAGCTCCTCTTAGGAAAACATTTGTGGCCTTCTGTTAAATACTTTGCAATTAAGCTTTGCTAGTGTTCTGAGCTTTTCAATAGTCATAGCTTACTGCTCTTTCAGGGATTTCTAAGTTACCAGCCTATCACACAGATTTGTTTAATCAATTGTTTTTGATCTTTCTGCCATCAAAGACCAAATGAATGGTTGAAGTTTGGGAAAGAAGTTAGCTCAGATTTTGAATCATCTTTGTAACACTTGCAGGTTATACTTGTTCCTCTCTGTGTTCTAAAGATAATCATTTTCTCTAAAATACAAACCAATGTGCCTAAATTAACTAATTACAGAAAAATAATTCATAATCTGAACATCACTGAAAGCTTAAATGTTTAGATACATAAATACTAAGTTGGTCAACTTTAATAAAGTAGAGAATTATTAGAAAACTGTTTGCCTTATTTTTACTAGGGGGAGAACTTGGTAGTTCTTTTGGCTTAGGGGCAAATTTTGCCTTTACTCATTTGTAACTTTTATTTCTGTCAACCATGAAGCTGTTAGGAATATAAGCAGTGTCCTGCTTTAGAATAACATCTTTTTCCTCCATTGCTTACATGAAGTAAATTTATTTCATTGTTTGGAGATGTTCCTGTTCGCTAGAATTAAATGAAGTATGAAGCTGGGTTGTTTTTTTTTTTTTTTTGATCAACAGTTATAAACACTGTCATGCACACTCGCTTTCTCGCGTGTGCGTTCACACACTCTCTCTCTCACTCTCACTCTCTCACTTGCTTTTTTTCCCAGTACTGGGGACTAAATTAAGGGCCTTATGCAAGCTAGGCAAACATTCCACCACTGAGCTACATCTCCAGCCCATTTTTTATGTTTGAGACAGGGTCTCACTAAGTTATATAGACTGGCCTGGAATTTGTGATCCTCCTGACTCAGCCTCCCTAGTAGCAATTACAGGTGTGTGCCATGGCACCTGGCTTCTCATATTTTTGAGAACCACCCTGCACTAGATAACATGAATGCTAATGCTTTGAAGAAGCAAAAGCCTCAATTATGGTTGGTTATTGCTTAGGTCTATGAAAGTTCCTAGAAATCAGAATCACTCTGTAGTTTAGGAATATTAGGAAAGGGACCTAATAATAATCTCTTTAAAAGGTACTTGATTCCAGGCATGGTGGTGCACACCTATAATCCCAGTATCCAGGAGGCTAAAGCATGAGGATCAATACGAGTTCAAAGCCAGCCCCCCAAAAAAAAGAAAAAAAAAAGAAAAAGTACTTGAAGGTCCCATTTCCTATGATCCCCTCCACCATTTTTTGTATTGGGGGCCTCAAACTTTGCAAGCACTCTTGCTTGCCACACACTCAGCCCAGTTTTTATTTTTTATTTTGAGTCAGAGCCTTGCTAACTTACACAGGCTGCCTCTGGCCTCAAACTTGTTTTCCTCTTGCTTCTGCCTATCAGGCTGCAGGGATTACAGAAGTGTGCCACCAAGCCCAGCTCTCGTGGTTTCCTTGTAAGCATAAGGTATATAGGTAGGCTTTTTAAATTAATCTTGTCAATTACATTTTATGCAGTAATAGTTAGTGAGCTCCGTCCCAAAAGGCTGTTTTAAATTAGTTTGTAAAAACTTACTAGAAATAATAATTTTACATAAACAGCCATGTGAAATAAGACTACTATTTCAATTAATATATATTCTTTGTACTTACAGTACATCCATTTATTAATACTATGATTGAAAAAAAATTAATGCATTATGCGGTAGAAACAGGCTTGGATAATGGTCGTCCTCTCACAGTGAAAACATGAGGATTTCTCACACAGCTGAAGGGCCTTTCAACATCCTGACGGTCTTGGGGTGAAGGTAAAAGTGAGGGAGCACTTTAGATCAGTTCTGTCCTGGAACTAAAGGCAGTACCATTAATCATGCTGCAAAAGGCAGTCTAGTTTTTCCAGAACTATGTAAATATAATAGTTACCACGTGAGAATTTTTCTTAGAAAAACTCTTAAGTTGAAAACTGCATTAGTTAAAAACAATAAAGCCCAAACCAAAAAAATCATCAATAGAAATAAAGCGTTCTTATAGGTGTGTCCTACATAAAAAGGATAATTATGTAATACATTCCTTAATAGCCAGGCTAATAATGAGATAAGTTTTATATGCATTGGAATAAATAAGCTACATATATTTTGTTTGCTTGTTTTGTTTTTGAGATAGTCTTACTATCTAGCCCTGACTGGAATGGAACTCACTATTGTATCCCAGGCTGGCCTTAAACTTGTGATCCTTCTGCCTCAGCTTCCTTAGTGCTGGGATTATAGGCATGTGCCACCACACCAGCTAAATAAGCTATCTTTAACCACCAGCTGCCAGTGTTTCAAAATAATGTCTAAAAACTAGATGTTTTGACAGTTTGCTTTGTAGATCTCCCTTTGAGATACTAAAGAGATACAAACAATATTAGCTGAAATTCATTATCAACATCAATATGATATACTTACTATGTAATCCTCATTTTATATATATATGGTGAAAATATTAGAAAATGTAGAGAGGAAAAAAAGGATGGAGACAAACAGGCCATAATTTAAATTTTGAGATTAATCTGTGATAAAAATCTAGAACAGAAAAATATCACAAAATATGTAACTTGATATTCTTCCCACATTCACTGGTCTATGAAGATACAACCTCCAAAAAAAATAGCCTCATCTCAAAGGTAAGAAGAAAGAAAATGTAAATCTCTTTGAAGCGTTAGTTAATTCAGTTTATGCTGTCTGAAAAAGGGCTAACAGCAAGAACTGCACCACTATTTTTATTTTGAGATGAAGAATGAGTTTTTAATATTGTTAGGTGCCATCGAGTCAAATCCAGCTCATAGTGATCCTCACAGGGATTTCAATGGCTAATTGTTTTGGGATTGCGTTGGGAGTGGATTGCCACATCTTCCCGTTTTTGCAGTGCTGGGGATTGAACCCGGGTCCCCAGTGCAGAGCAGCACTCTACCAGCTGAGCTAAACCCCACCCCTTTTAACACTGAAGCCACTATATTTACATACATGTCACAAAAATCAACTAGATTAAGTTACATATATGAAGTAAAGAACTTCTTAAAATTTAGGGAAAAAAATACCACTGTGACCTTAGGTTGGAAGGGAAAGAAGAGTTTCTTAAAGAAAACATAAAGTGCTAATTATAAATTTGCCTGTTTTGAAATAAGAACTTTTGTTCTTTGTATGGTACAAAGTGGTCAAGAGAGAAGCCTCAAGTAGGCAAACCTATTTTTAATACATGCATCTTACAAAGGATCCAAGATATGTAAGGAATTCTTGTATAGCAAGAATAAAGAAAATGCAGTAGAAACATGGGTAAAAGATTCTAGCACTTTATTTATTTATTAGAAAATGATAAAAAAATGATGAGTAAACATGAAAAAATGTTCACTAGTAATGAAAAAAATCAAGGTCAAGCCAGGCATGGTGGTGCACACCTATAATCCCAGCCCTCAGGAGGCTTAGGCAGGAAAATTGCAAGTTTGAGGCCAGCCTGGGCTATACAGTAAAACACTCTCTCAAAAAATAATAATTGAGATTATAATGAGATACTACTTCACACCTACCAGACTGGCAAAATCCAACAGGACCAAGAATACCAAGTGAAGTATTCCACATCTTGGAACAATATGATGTGACTGAAAATACCATGGTATGACTCAGGTATCTTCCCTGTGACATCTTTTCAAAACACAAGTCTTTTGCAACAGCTTTCTCCAATGTAATGCCTCTTGTGATTTCTTGGCTGCTGCGTACATGGGTGTTGGTTGGAGAACCAAGTAAGACAAAATCCTGGACAACTTCAGCCTTTACACCACTTATGAAGTTGACCCAGTTGTAAGGATTTTTGTTTTGCTGATGCTGAGTCTAAATCCTTACTGAAGGCTTTGTTCTTTGATCTTTATCAGTAAATGGTTCAAATCCTTTTCACTTTCAGCAAGCAGACTTATGTCATCTGCATAACACAGGTGATTAATGAGTCTTCCTCCAATCATGATGCCACATTCTTCTTCATAAAGTCCAGCTTCTGGGAGTATTTGTTTAGCACAGAAATTGAAGAGGTACAGTGAAAGGATACAGCTCTGACGCACACATTTCTTGACTTTAAACCAAGCAAATGTTTCCTTGTTCTTTTAGAATTCATTCATTGGGTAGTTCCTTGGGTTCCTTGGGTACATTGGGTAGTTCCTACTTCCTTTCATTGGGAGGTAGTTGGAACAACTACCTCCTGGTCCAGGCACAGATTCCTCATGAGTACAATTAAGTGCTCTGGTATTCTCATTCTTCACAGTGTTATGTCCATGATTTGTTATGATCCACACAGTCAAATGCCTTTGCATAGTCAATGAAACATAGATATACATCTTTTGGTATTCTCTGCTTTCAGCTAATATCTGTCTGACATCAGCAATGTCCCTGGCTCCATACCCTCTTCTGAATTCTGCTTGATTTTCCAGCCGTTCCATGTATGTACTGCCGTAGTCACTTTTGAATGATCTTTAGCAAAATTTTGCTTGTGTATAAATGATATTGTTTGATAGTTTCCACATTGGGTCAGATCTCCTTTCTTGGGAATAGGCTCAGATATGGATCTTTTCCAGTCAATTGGCCAGGTAGCTGTTTTCCAAATCTCTTGGCATAAATGAGTGAGCACCTCCAGGGCTGCATCTGTTTGTTGAAACATCTCAGTTAGTATTCCATCAATTCCTGGAGCCTTGTGTTTTGCTAATTCCTTCAAAGCAGCTTCCACTTCCTACTTCAGTACTATTGGTTCCTGATCATATGCAACCTCTTCAAATGGTTGGTCATCCACCAATTCTTTTTCATATAATGACTCTATTATTCCTTCCATCTTCTTTTGATGTCTCCTGCATTGTTTAATATTTTCCCTGTAGAATCCTTCAGTATTGCTGCTTGAAGCTTGATTTTTTTTTTTCTTCAATTCCTTGTTGTTGTTGTTGTTGTTAGGTGCCGTAGAGTTGGCATCCGACTCATAGCGACCCTCATAGGGTTTTCAATGGCAGACTGTTTCGGGATTGCCTTGGGAGTGGATTGCCAGGTCCTTCTCCCATTTTTGCGGTGCTGGGAATTGAACTCGGGACCTCAGAGTCTGCAGCGCAGCGCTCTACCAACTGAGCTAAATCCCAGCCTCTTCAATTCCTTACTCTTGAGAAAAACTGTGTTCTTCCCTTTTGGTTTTCTGTCTCCAGCTCTTTTCATATGTCATTATAATATTTGATTTTGTCTTCTCAAGCTGCCCTTTGAAATCCCGTTTAGTTCCTTAACTTCATTATGTCTTCCTTTCATTTTAGCTGCTTGATGTTCAAGGGTAAGTTTCAGAGTCTCTTTTGATATGTAATTTGGTCTTTTCTTTTTTTTCTTGTCTTTTTAATAACCTTTTACTTTTCTCATGAATGATGTCTTTGATGTCATCCCACAATTCATCTTCTATCATTAGTGTCTTAATGCATTCAACCTGTTCTTGAGGTGGTCCCTGAACTCAGGTGGGATATACTCAAGGTCATACCTTAGCTCTTGTACACTTGTTCTAATTTTCTTCAGTTTCATTTGAACCTTCATATGAGCACTTGATGATCTATTCCATAATCAGCACCTGATCTTACAAAATAAAGGGGCTCAGGGTGTGGCTCAGTGGTAAAGCACTTTCCCAGCATATATAAGGCCCTGGGTCAACCCACTAGAACCATTAAAAGAAAAACAGAAATAAACATACATATACATGGTCTAACGATTTTTAGCAAGGGTACCAATACCATTCAATGGGGAAAGGACCAACTTTTCAACAGATGTTGATAGTAAAATTATATCCACATGCAAAAGAATGAAGTTGGACCCTTATACCATACATAAAAATTAACTCAAAAATAGATCAAAGGCCTGAATATAAAAGTTAAAACTGTAAAACTTGTAAAAGAAAATACTTGACATTGGGTTTGGCAATGATTTCTTGGATATGACACCAGAAGCACAGGTAACAAGAAAAAATAGATTGGACTTCATCAAAATTAAGTCTTCTCTGCATCAAACAGCAGAATCAACAGAGCGAAAATGCAACCTATGGAATGGGAGAGAATACTTGCAAATCATCTATCCTACAAGGGGTTAATATTCAGAATATCTGAACCAGGCGAGGTGTCATGTCTCAGGCCTGTAATCCTAGTGACTTGGGAGGTGGAGACGGGAGGATTGCAAATTCGAGACCAGAGGCAGTCTGCGTAATTTAGGGAGACCCTGTCTTAAAAAGTAAAAAAAATAGGCTGGGGGCGCAGCTCAGTGGTCCAGCACTTGCAGAACATTCAGTCTCGAGGCCCTGGGTTCAACCCCCAGTATGGCAAAAAAAAAAAAAAATCAGAGTATCTGAAGAATTCCTACAGTACACAACCAGAAAAACAATCTGATTAAAAGATAGGCAAATAATTTGAATCTACATTTCTCCAAAGAAGATACACAAATGTTCAAAAAACATATGAGAAAAGATGCTTAACATCACTAATCGTTGTTGTTGTTGTTAGGTGCCGTCAAGTCGGTATCCGACTCATAGCGACCCTCATAGGGTTTTCAATGGCAGACTGTTTCGGGATTGCCTTGGGAGTGGATTACCAGGTCCTTCTCCCATTTTTGTGGTGCTGAGAATTGAACTCAGGACCTCAGAGACTGCAGCGCAGCACTCTACCCATTGAGCTAAATCCCAGCCCCACTAATCGTTAGGGAAATGTAAATCAAAACCACAATGAGATATTCATTAGGGTGACACTATCAAAAGAATAGAGAAGCTGGGTGTGGCTGTTGTTAGGTGCCATTGAGTCCAACTCATAGCAACCCTATGTACAACAGAATGAAACACTCCCCCATTCTGGCCAGGTACACAGTCTTTTTTATATTTAATCTCATTGTTGCAGACACTGTTCAGTCTACTAGTTGAGGGTCTTTTTTTTGTTGACCCACCACTCTCCCAAACATCATGTCCTTTTCCAGAGATTAGTCCCACCTGACAACATGTCCAAAATACATGAAACAATCTAGCCATGAACCAATAGATCTGGTTCCTTTGGCAGTCTATGGTATATTGAATATTCATCTCTAGTGCATAATTCAAAAGCATCAATTCTTTTCCTGTCTCCTTTATTCAATGTCCAGCTTACACAACTATGTGATGTGACTGAAAATACCATGGCAGAGTGTATTGGTACATGCCTATAATCCCAGCAGGAGGATCTCAAGACAAGGCCAGCCTGGTGTACATAATGAGACCCTGTCAAAAACAACACCAGAAAAATAACAAGGGTTGGTGAGGATAAGGAGAAAATAGAACTCTCATGCACTGTTTGTGGGAATGTAAAATGGTACACAAAATAGTATAACAGCATGTTAAAAAATTGCACATAGAATTACAGTATGATCCAGCAATTCCACTTCTGGGCATATACCCAAAAAATTGAAAGCAGAGTCTTGTTGGAATATTTGTATACCCATATATGTTGTTGTTGTTGTTAGGAGTCATCGAGTCGGTATCCGACTCATAGCAACCCTCATAGGGTTTTCAGTGGCTGACTATTTTGGGATTGCCTTGGGAGTGGATTGCCAGGCCCTTCTCCCATTTTTGCGGTGCTGGGAATTGAACTCAAGACCTCAGAGACTGCAGCGCAGTGCTCTATCCACTGAGCTAAATCCCAGCCCATACCCATATATACAATAGCCAAAAAGTAGAAGCAACCCAAATGTCCATGGACAGATAAATGAATAAACAAAATGGAGCACATAATACAATTGAATACTATGCGGCCTTGAAACGTCTTTGAGGACATTATACTGAGCAAAATAAGCCAGTCACAAAAGGACAAATGGTTCCATTTATATAAGGTGTGTAAAATAGTCAGGTGGCTGGGATTTAGCTCAGTTGGTAGAGTACTGCAGTCTCTGAGGTCCTGGGTTCGATTCCCAGCACTGCAAAAATGGGAGAAGGAAGTGGGAATCCACTCCCAAGGCAATCCCTAAAGAATCAGCCATTGAAAACCCTGTGAGTCAGACACAACTTGATGGCACCTAACAGTAATATAACAACAAAGTAGTCAGATTGATACAAAGTACATGGTCATTGCCAGGCACTAGGAGAAAGGAATATGGGGAATTGCTGTTTCTGGGACACAGAGTTTTAGTTTTGAAAGGTGAAAATAGTCCTAGGGATTGGTTAAACAACAATGGGACTATAGTTTACTGAACTATATATACATTTTTAAATGTTTAAGCCAGGCCTGGTGGCTCACATTTGCAATCTTTGCACTTGGGAGGCAGAGGCAGGATTGAGAGTCCAAGGGCAGTGTGGGCTAGATAGAGAATTGAAGATGAACCTGAGCTACATAATGAGACCCAGCCTCAAAAAACCAAGGCTGGGAATTGGAGCTCAATGGTAGAGAAGTTGCCTAGCTTGTGTAAGGCCCTGAGTTTGATCCCTAGCACCAAAAAATAAGTAAAAGATTAAAATTTTGCCACAAATGTAAAGTGGTTTTAAAGGGGAAGGATGGGGAAGAGTTTATCTTTGGATGAAGGACATTGAAATGGGACTAGACAAGAGCACATAGCCAGTTCCACTAGCATTGCTAAATTTCTAATTCTGATTCTAATTCTGATTCACCCAACTGTATCTAAGTTACACACTGTTTTAAAGCAGTCTATATATGTAAGAGGCAAATTACTAGCTTGACTGCTACTAAAGATTGTGCTTGGCTAAAGTGGTTTGGCATGGCCGCCATCTACATTGTGCTTGATGTTCCTTGTTGTTAGGTGCCGTCGAGTCGGTATCCGACTCATAGCAACCCTCATAGGGTTTTCAGTGGCTGACTGTTTTGGGATTGCCTTGGGAGTGGATTGCCAGGCCCTTCTCCCACTTTTGCGGTGCTGGGAATTGAACTCGGGACCTCAGAGACTGCAGCGCAGCGCTCTACCAGCTGAGCTAAATCCCAGCCCCAACATCTTAAATTGCTTGTTATGCTTAAATATCCCACCTTAAGTCTTTCTTTTTCTGTTCCACCAAATAACCATTTGAGAATGGAGCCTTCAATCTGCCCTATCTTTTCTCATTCAAATTTTAAAAAGTTTGCCCCCATCTCTCCAGTTGTTTGCTTCTGATGATCTCTGATTCTCAATAACAGTTCATGTTCTTCCTGTGATCTACACAGTTCATTCATTCCATAAATATGTATTGAGTGCTTGTTATGTGTCAGTGTTTTATTCTAGATGTTTGGGCTACAGTGACCAATGAAAGACACAAATTCCTGACTTCCCTATGTCCACATTTCCAAAGAAAAGAGTCCTTTCTTTTCAACCCATCTTCTCCTCCTAGCCTTTCTTAGTTTTATTTATTTTCTCCAGGCCTTTCAAATTCTGCTCTTTCTTGGAAAATGAAAAACAGTGGCAGGGTTCCCAGTCTCTGTCCCAAAATATAATGGATGGCTCCAAAGTACTCTGCCACTCGCTTTTTTGTTTTGGTTTTTGTTTTGAGACAAGGTCTCTCTGTATAGACCAGGCTGGCCTTGAATTTGTGTCAAACCTGTATCAGCCTCTGGAATGGAGTTGCTGGGCTTACGGGCATGTGGCAGCATGCCCGACTCTGCCACTGGGACTCTTGGGACTTGGGACTCTAAACTGATGTGGTCTGTTTTTTCAGTGAAGAGGAATCATTGATTGGGAGGAACTTGGAGGAGGTTGCAATGGGAAGACAAGAACAGTGGGTAATGATATTATTCTTAAAAGAAATACATTGTTGTGGAAGAGAAGAGGCATTCAGATATGTTAGCAATGTTTGTCACCACAATGAACTCATCTAAGTAGCTCTTTTCCCTTTAGTAATTAAAGGACTGTCCATGATCAAACAAATGATTCCCAAAGCAGAACTCCAAACAGGGGTCCAAAGTTTCTTTAGGAACTCCTAAAGTAATCTACTCTCCTATACAAAATTGGGGCTCAAAAATGGGAGAAGGACCTGGCAATCCACTCCCAAGGAAATCCCGAAGCACTCAGCCATTGAAAACCCTATGAAGGTCGCTATGAGTCGGATACTGACTCGACGGCACACAACAACAACAACAACATACAAAATTAAATTCCAGTGGTTATTTTATCCATGGTTCTTTGCTAGTCAAGTCTATGTGTTAAATATGTGAAATTTCAGGAGAATTTTTTCAAAGTAACTTTATTTTATTTCTAATGTAAAAAGATATGCTCACTGTAGTTCTGTAGATTGAATAATTCCAGAGCTCTAATGAACAGAATTGAGAACTATGGTCAATAACATTGTATTGTATGCTGGAAATTTGCTAAGAGGGTGGATTTTAGGTGCTATTACCATATTTGCACACAAAATTAACTACGTGAGACGATGGACATATTAATTGGCTTGACTTTACTAATAATCACATTTCTGTATATCAAAGCATCATATTATACATCTTAAAGATATACAATAAAATTTGTAGCTATAAAAAATTCGAACAACATAGACTAGCAAGAAAATGAAGACTCCAGTAGAGATTCCCATGGTTAATGTTTGATATAATATATATATAATGTTTGATATAATGTTTGATATAATGTTTGTAGCTATAAAAAATTCGAACAACATAGACTAGCAAGAAAATGAAGACTCCAGTAGAGATTCCCATGGTTAATGTTTGATATCAGAACCCTTTTGCTTACTTAGCTAAACAGCCTAAACAGTTTTCCATATCAGTAGGTATACCTATATATCATCATTTTTATTGACCATATACTATTTTGGTGTATGGATGTATCCTAATTTATTTTACCAGGTACCTCTTTTTTGAGGAGGTAAACACACCAGAACGCACAGCCTTTGTACATTTATCTGTTCACTTGTCCACTTATCTCTTTAAGCCATCTTAAAAATGGAATTGTTGCTGAATGTCAGTTTTCTTATATTTGTCTCTAGAGACTTCTTTTATTGTCCTTTATTATTATGATGCCTGTAGCCATACCACTGTGATATCTGATCCCATCAGATCTCAGAAGGTAAGCAGGGTTGGGCCAGGTTAGTACTTAGATGGGAGACCACCTGGGAACACCAGGTGCTGTAGGCTTGGGAGAAGGACCTGGCAACTCACTCCCAAAATTCAATCAGCCATTGAAAACCCTATGAATAGCAGAGAAGCACTGACAATGGTGTTTCATCTGTTGTACATAGGGTCGCTATGAGTTGGACACCTACTCAACAACACCTAACAACAACAGTTATGATGATGATGATGATGAGAGCCAGACAATGGCTTACTGTCATTTCATCTACCAATTCTGACGTGCTCTTTTACCAGCAGAGCACACTGAGTGTGCAGTTGCTTGTGGGGGGAAAAGGAAGAACATCTTTGTTGATAGAAGGAAGTCAGGAAAGGAGTCTCTGCTGCTTCTAAAAGGAAAGTGTATTATCTGAGTTGGTAACCAAAACCACTTTTATAATTTTAAAAATGAAGACTGTAAATATGAATAAAGTGAAAGTGAAATGCAGTAGAATTGAGACATGCCTGTGCTTCAAGGCAGGGCCTTTTCTGCCTCAGTAGCTCCAGCTTCCCACAGGCCTAAGTGAGTGTGAACCATAGGAACGTTGCAATAGCCCTGGAAAGTTAATATATTCTACTTGATAAATGTGATTGAATCCATTTATAGAAATATTTGGATTGTTTTATCCACAATTAAAATATGCACACACATCATTGAGTACGTAGTGTGTATAAGAAAAATATTTTCCCCTGCATGTGAAAGCATACTCATTTTTAACAGAAAATGTTCCTGCATTTTGTAAAAATATCCATAGATTGTGTAACTTAAAAAAGACTGATCCATCGGAATTTTTTCATTGTTCTAATTTAATCAGAAGCCTCTTAGCTTCCTCCTGTGAATTCTGTTAAGTTGCTGTTAGGTTAATTCAGCCAGATATCTTGAGGTCCTCTGAAAGCTTCTCTTAAATCTCAATTCTCCATATCTAGTCATAGCCTGGCCCTGTCACTTTTAAATGTCAGTGCCTATAATCTTTCCTCCTTAAGTTTTGCCAGTCAGTGGTTCCTTTCCCTCACTTTAAAATTTTATGATGAAAATCTTTCTAATATGCTCATATCAGTGTCTCTTTCTTTGTGTATATCACTGAAATTTATATTTTATATTGATGTTTAAAGGTTAAAGAAAGAACAAATTAACTTCACTTTTCCTAAATCTTTACAAGAAGCAAACAAAATTTCGCCTTTCATTGCCCATGTTTGGAAGATCACAGGTTCCTGTCAATCAGTCATCGTTTCTTCATAACTATCAAAAAGAAATAGTCAGAAATCACTGAATAGTTAAAGTCATTTTTACCCATTCTTTCTCTGTCCGGTACTAGTGATTAGTTAAAAACTGGTTGAGGTTTTTGTTTGCAATTGTTTTGAAGTTTGATTCCCGTTGATTATTTTTACAGCAAAGGTGGGCTTATTCATCACTAGATCATTAGGTGGCTTTAGTTTTTCCATGTTGTTCTTGCTTGACTGCTTTAGGGTTAGGGACAGGTGAGCTACAAGAGAACTGAGTGTGGCTAAAGGAAATCAAAGCCTGCCTTTCTCAAGGGCTGAGCTCTGGGAGGAGAGAAGGTTCAGTGTTGGCCAGGATGCACCTGGCAGATGCCAGTACATGCCCTCCTCTCCCTTGCAGGGACATGGCTTCCTAGGTGCTGTACCCTGCCTGTGAAAGAGCGCACCCTGAAGCTTGAGGCTTGGGCTGGGACACTTTGTCCAACCTCTGCAGGCTGCTCTCTTCTGGACACCAAGCCCACAGTGGCAATTCATTTAAGGCAAGGCGTTTTCAGGATAATTTAAAATGTATAGTGTGAAAAGGGATTGTCAGAGTGAATGGGGTCCAGGTTTGTTGGTACTATGTCTTCTGCTCTCTGAGGCCCACCTAGGATGGCCTTGCTTTGGGCTGGCGTAGGTCTGTGAAGACACCTGCTGCCAAGGACTTAGCCAGGAGGCCCTTTGCTGTACCTGTCCTCACTCCCTGCGGCTCACATTGCTTCCTAGAGAGCTGGCCCTCACCTGACATTTTCACTTCTTCCTTTGCTGTGTTCTGAGATGCAGGTTTCGTTCGTGGCCTAGGAAGAGGTGGAAAGGCCCAATTGCAGGCAGTCATTATTACAGTCAACCTCCTTGCGAAAGAGGGGTATCCACTTTGACATTCTCACATGCCCCCTCCTGGGCTGCGGTCATCCCGGGAACTTTGCTCTCAGCTACATCGCCCCCATGGGTACCCATCCTACCTTTTCCCTTCAGATGCTAACATGATGCCGAGTTTTAGACTGGGGAAACCAGGAACAAGAGTAGCATCAGGCATCCAGGCCGTAATTGGGAACCCAGGGATCCAATTTTGACTGCTCCTGGGGAATGCTTGAACCTAAAACCAGCTCATTCTAAAAAACAGCCCAATCTCTCTGCTCCTAGCTGTGCCCATCTCTGGGGGAGGTTGGGAACCCCTGACCTGCTTGTGAGGAGAGCTGAGGCTGATGGCAACTCACCAGGGAGGTGGTGGAGTTTGGAGGTGGGGTGCAGCAGAAGCGTTTGCATAAAGCCTCTCGTATCTGCAGGGGAGGTAAATGCCCCAGTTATGCCAGCCACGTCCCAGCCTTTGCACTGCCAGTCAGGCAGAAGGGTAGCTGGGCAGACTCACCTTCTTGTCCGTGAGGCACCCAAATGCTAAGATGAAGACGCCCTGAGAAGAGGGACATGGAGATAAGCTGGTGAAGGAGGAAGAGCCCAACCTCAATCCACTCACTTTCTCTCTCCTCCTTCAGCCTCTGGCCTATTGTCTAGTCCACATCCTGAAGCTTCTCAGCTCAGTTTTTCTGCACATTAGCACCACTTGGTGCCTGAGGTCTGTTTCAGATGGTTTTCTTATTATTTTGATTACAAAGAAGATATCAAAAGCTTGGGTACTGACAATTTACTGACTTCTCTGACAAAATCAGATATGATTTTACAGATAAGAAATCCAAAGCTCAGAGAGGTTATGTAATTTGTCCAAAGTGATCCAGCGAGGCAGTGGAGGAACTGGAATCTATACCTGAGCCTTCTAAAATTCTTGAGCCTATATTTCCTCTGCTCTCTCAGGCTATCTCCTTGAGAAGTGATTGGCAGTGACTTAGACAAGCACAGACACCCTTACCACCTACCTGGAGGGAGTTCAGAACGGTGAAGATGTAATGAGGGACCATGGAGGCTTCCTCTAACAGAGTGGCAATGCCCAGCCCCCAGGTAATGCCAAAGATGGGTGTGAGAATGAGCAGTGCTTTGAGCACCCCGAGAAGAGCTTGGCGCTTCTCCGCGGGGGGCCCCTCTGACAATGAAGGTCTCAGCAACTTCAGCACAGCTATGGCTAGTACCAGCCCGTTCACACCCACGATGGCCAGCACTGGACCCACAAAGGTGTACAGGGCAGCGCTCTTGCTATTCAACCAGCATGTCTCCTCCGCCAGGTATTGCCCTTGAGGCAGGTAGAAGCCCAGGGTGGCACCTGCAAACCCCAGTGGGCATAGATAGCCAAGGATCATCATCAGGGAGAGAACGAGGTGCTTGGGCAGATGATGGAAGACAAAAAGCAGCTGGTGGGCCAACAGCAGGGCCTGTGCCAGCATCCAGAAAAAAGTGGCCAGGTAGAAAAAATGACGCAGGAAGGTAGTGGCCAAGCAGAGTGGACTGTAGTGCCCTGGAGGAAGGAGCATGACTCCCAGGAAGCAGGAGTCTGCCGCCAGCAAGCAGATCACGATGTTGAACAGGGCAGTGTGTCGGAAGAAGGCAACTTTGTTCCGCACCACAGCTCTCCACACCAGCCTGTACACGCCCAGGCACACTAGCAGTGCTAGTATGGAAGCCTCCAAGCCCAGCTGACTCAGCAGATCCAGCACAGGATGTCCCGGAACAGTGCGTCGGGACATTAGGATGGAGAAGGCAGTGAGGTGCTGGCAGATGCACTGACTGGCTGTGCTGGCATTGGCTGCCTTGGCCTGGCATCCTTCACCTGACCAGCCACCCCCACCTTGGTAGAGACTGTGGTCCCAGAAGACACAATGCATGGTACCATTTATGTCCTCAAAGTCCAGGATGACCTCTGCCTGAGTGAAGGCCTGGCCGCCTGCCATGATGGAGATGGCGAGGACCAGACCAGGAGTAGCATACGGGGGGAATCTCAGCCCTTGTCCATAGTTGGAGGGCAGAAGGTGGTCCAGTTTTTGCAGCACCAGACTAGTGATACTGACATTGGTTCCATTATGGAACAGTGGGGCCAGAGAGTGCCTGGGAATGTGTGCCTGCAAGAGGGGTGGAGTGGAGAAGGAGACTTGGTAGTCAGTCAGAAATGTGGGTCCAAGGAGCCGGCTCTGCAGAAGCACATTGGAAGAGTTGAAGAAGAAGGGGTGATCTTGTGAGCACAGGCTGCGTACCAGGGTCTCCACAGCCATCAGGAAGTCTGAGCCCATCGAGGGCTTCTGGGCCTGGGCCAGGGTCCACAGAGAGCTGGCGTTCACATCTAGGACCTTGTCTGTTGTTTTCAGGAGATCCTGTGGCAACCAACAGAGATAAGCCTGACCTACCAGAACTCATAGTGCTGAACCAGGGGCACTGGGACCTATAGACCCCATTCCTATCCTTCCCAGCCCAGGGTGAGCCCCAGGGCTGCAAAGGAAGGGGGCAGGAAGACAAGCCTTTGAAGGAGACGTTCTGGATGGGAAGAATGGAGCACTGTTCAGCTACCACCTGGGGCATCCTCAGTTTGTGGTCTCCTGATCCACACCTACCCCTCTGTCTGATGACTCTTCTTCCCCTTCCATCCCTGGGGACCACTGTGGTCTTAAGAGGGTCTTTCTACAATTTCTTGACCCCTTCAGTTCTGCAAAGCTAGGAATGGTGGCCAGTGGCAGGGGCACAATGCCGTGAAGTTGAAGGGCCACATGCATATCTGTGAAGCCACAGATTCTACATATTTCCGGATATGAAGGGAGTGTAAGATCATTGCCCCTTATTCTTTTGGCTACAGTTTATAGGTCACCAACTAATGTCCCTCCTGAGAGCTGATTCAGGTGGGTCCAGCAAAGCCAAGTGTGTTTGAGTGTCTCCATGTGGGCATCGCTTGCCCCGAACACTTGTGAGTGACTCCCACGTGTCCATGCGCCGAGGCACATATGCACTCGTGTCTCCACACCCCTTCATGCCTTCTAAGCCCCCATGTGGGCCTGCCTGAGGCCTCCTCCACTCCCCATGGTCTTAGAGTCTGGTGTCTAGGAGGAGAGAGGACTGGGAGCAGACACCTGCCTTGTGGGGCGGCTCCTGTGATGTCAGATGAGCAGAAGCAAAGGTACCCCCGCCCCCACTGCCCAGCTGGCTCCCGCTGTGTCTCCGAGCTCTCACCTCCAGGGCATTGTGGTCAAGCTGCATTCTGGCCTTTGCCACCACCTTGGCCAGTAATGTGACGGTTCTCAGCAGTTTCCGTAGGTCAGAGGGCGAGCTTGCCACCTTTACCTGTCTTTGCAGCTTTTTCAGGATTAGTGGCACCTCTGTGGCAGGTTTGCCCTGGCCAAACCACAGCAGCTAGGACAGACAAGATGGCAGGAAAGGGGGTGGCAAGAGAATCATCCCCAGCAGGGGCCACCTCCTCTTTCCGCTCAGCTCCTTGCTCCTCTGTCCCACAGCCCATTCAAGGGAGCAGGAAGCAGAGCAGGCAGTGAGTGGGCAGGTGGATGTTAGGGGACACTTGATGGGACTGTGGTTTGAAAGCAGCACCCCATCCCCATACAGACTGCTGCTCCTTGGAGACCCCACACCTACTTCCTGGCGCTCCTACGGCTCCAGGTGAGAGAAACTGAGTGACCAGTGGGTAGGCCTCAGGGAAAAGATCCTAAAGCTGGGTCCTGAGGGAGGGAGGGACATGGTGGGAGGTATACAGGTGGTGGCTTTACCCTGGCTTTAGCATACAGGATCAGAATCCTCTTGTCTGTGCAGTGGTTCTGGATGGGTCCCCAGACCCCATCGTGCCCACAGAGCCTCCTCACCACACCCATTTTTTTCATGGGACATAGGGCCTGTGCCACATGGCCAGCTTTGGTGACATTCCAGGCAACAGTCGAGAAGTCCTCTGGACAGGTGATGTCTCCATCTGAAGAATGGTGATCAGAGAGGATTCAGCAGTTGCAATCCAGCCTGAGTCTTCTCTTGGGAAGAAACCCACGTAGGCTTTGGCGCCTGGTCCAGTGGCCCAGGACAGAGGGATGCCAAGGGAGAGGCCAGTGTTCTGAGAACAAGTGGCTGAGAAGTTGGCCCTCTGGACCCCAAGCCCCACATACCCTGGATGATGGTGACGGAGACAGGAGCACTGAGAGGAGCCAGGCCTTGGCTGTGCAGGACACAAGTGTATGTGGTGTCAGCTGCTGGGCAGTGGTGAACGGCCAGCACCAGGCACTGAGAGTGTGCTATGCTGTGGAAGGAGGCTGAGGGTGAGAGAAATGAGAAGACAGAGCAGTCACTGGCCAGAACAGGCCAGATCCCAGCAGGCCCACGCGGGCTGGTTCAGGCAGGTCCAGTAATTCTAGAAGCAAACAAAGCAGGGAGGAAGAGCCTAGTGGTATGTGGGCATCGAACTACAGAGGGCAGGGGGGTTTGCTGAAGGGCCCTTTGGGGGTCTCTGCCTAGCTCCAGGAGTCAGTTTCCACAGTTTCCTGATTTGTAAAATGAGGACAATCATCAAATGAACCTCACAAAATTTATTGCAAGAGTTGAATGGGATTGTGTGGATGAAAACATTTTGCAAAAAGTTATCTGCACACACGGTTGTGTTAACATCAACCAACCTGGGATTGCTCAGATGGAGTGAAAACTGTTGGATTTGGACCCCCTGCCTCCCAGCCTGAACTGTGGCCGCACATGAGCAAAGACTCAGCTACCTGGAGGAAACCAACTATACCATTTCACCCCTGACCCTCTCCCACCTTGGCTGCCCTCGCTGGGACTCCAGGCAGCAGTGTAGTTCAGGCCTGTCCTGGGGATGCAGCAGCTCAGCTGGAAGCCAGGGGAAGCAACGCAGGAGACGGACAGCTGGTCTGGAAATCGGACCACTTCTTTCTCCCGCAAGGGTACCCGCACCACCTGGTGCAGCTTCCACTTGAATCCCTGGGCCTCGAAGACGCTCAGGTACTCACCTGCAGACACACACCTGCTGTATCTCAGGGTCCCCAGGCCCCCCTGCAAGCCAGGATCTCTGCTGCTTCTCAAGCCACAGCCTAGGCCCTCCTGCTGGCTTCCCTCCTCTGCTCACCACCCAGAGCTTACCCCAGTCATAAAGGTCCCAGGGTGGCCCTTTTGCAAGAATGATGTGTGGGAGGAGGAAGAGCTCTGTAGACAAAGCTTCTGATCCTTCCTTCTTAGCAGTGGCCTTGAGTTTTTTTTATTTTTCTCCCCTTATTGGTAAATGATGGTGGAGTATAGAGTAATACAGTATTGGCTTTGGCCTTGAGTGCTAAGGGAGCCTCTTTCTTTACAGCAAGCCCTTCCTGTGCCACCCACTGCCATTTAGCCTCTGAATAGTGGTCTATTCTCAGCTGACACTGAGACCATATTTTCAGCATTCCCTGTATTTAAATTCCTTTTCTTAATTGAAACATTTTTCATGAAAAAACCCTATATTTTCAAAAACAGAAGAATGACATTGTTTTGCATTTTTGCACATCTCTTTAATGTTTATCTATAGCCACACCACCCTCGCATCCGATCTCATCAGAGCTCGGAAACTAAGCAGGGTCAGGCCTGCTTAGTACTTGGATGGGAGATCGCCAGGAATACTGGGTGCTATAGGCTTAGGAGATGGACCTGGCAGTGTACTTCTGAAACAATCAGCCATTGAAACCCCTGTGAATAGCAGAGAAGTGCTGACATAGTGCCAGGCATGGCACAATGTCGGAATGTTTTGTTCTGTTGTACCTAGGGGTCACTATGAGTTGGGCCCAACTCGACAACACCTAACAACAACTTTAATGTTTGGCTAAAGGGAAGCAGACTGCTTTTTCATTCAATTGCTGTGACATCTCTGTACCCCTGGAAAATGCCATAGTCCACTAGAGAAAAAGGCAGATGACGTCTTCCTATGGTAGGATAACTGTTGTGACTTTGTGAAGCCCTTAAAGGATCCCAGAAGTCTCCAGACTATGGTGCAAACACCTGGCTATTTTTAAGAATTTTCCAAATTATAATGAGTCTCTCACAGGGCTTCAAATCGGAATGTGAACCTGAACCCTAAGCCTGTTCTGGTTCAAGCATTATTATTTTTTTTTCCTGAGCCTGAACCCAAACCTGAAGCTGAATCCAGTGAAAATTGAGTTTGGGTTCAGCTTTTAATTTGTTATTGCTGCTGTTGTTGTTTTGTATCATTACTTATTTAACCATTAAAACTCTTGAATTTTTAAGTTTATCGTAGGATTAAAAATTTAAACTTGAACTCTCTAAATTTTAACATATTGAACCTACGCTTGAATCTGGACCCAAATTTTTCACAGGTTTGAAGCTCTGGTCTCTTAAGCTTTTGTTTCCCCAGAATAAATAAGTGGATGGGTGAAGAGGGAAGGAAGTGGTGGAAGGAAAGGAAAGAAAGAGAAGGGAGGGAGGGTTGGGAGGGAGAGGGGAATGGAAGCAGACAAAAAGGGGGAGAAAGAAGAAAAGAGAAAAGGAAGGCGAGGAGAGATGAGGGCAGGAGGGGAGGGGAGGGCTACCTGCCCAGTGGTAGGACATGCGGACGATGCTGAGGGTAGCATGGCCCTGGGTGGAAGTCAGGGACACCTGGTTCCCTGGCGACAGGATGATGTGTCTGAGGCTCCTTAGGGGCCTGAAGAACCAGTTCAGCTTGCTGGCCTCTTGGCTCAGGAGAGTCAGCTTCATCGTGGCGCCAGGCGCGAGCAGCTGGGAGTTCAGGCTGAGTTTCCCAGGGACTGCAGGAGGCAGGAGACAGGGGGCCTGGTGGCATTTACCCCTTGCTCCTCCACACTCCTTCCCTGACTGTCTGGGCCTCTGAGTGTGGCTGCTACAATCCAGCCTGGAAGACCCCATCATTGGGAACCAAAAAGGGTGGCTTTTCCCCTTCCCCGGCCACTCAGGGCTGTGGGAGCTGCTTTCTGGCTTCCCAGGCTAAAAAGTAGGGTCACACGAGCAGTTACTCCTCTTGTCCTTATGTCAGGGGCCTCACTCATTGGTCTGACTACTCAAGTCTCAAGCTCAGGACTTGTGACTTGGCTTTTTCACCCACCCAGAGGAGCAGCTGGGCTTGGACCAGCTGGCAGAAATATAGAAAAATAAATAAATAAAAAGAACCACAGAACATGTTTCTTTCACTTGAGGACACTAGTTTCCAAGTTCCCAACGGTCCTCACCAGGTGGCAGCAGCTGGCAGTACCCAGGGGCAGAATGGTTGAAGATGAGACAGCCACAAGGCTGAGGGTTGCTGGGTTCACAGGGATGGTAATGCGAGCAGAGCTTGGTGTTCCACTGGTAGCCAGAGAGGCAAACACAGCGGCTGTACCCCAAGCGGTTGACATTACACTCTGTGACAGAGAGAAGGGGAGTGAGGAGCAGCCAGAACGTCTAGGGAAGCCATGCCACAGGACCAGCCACTGCTGCTGCCTGCCGGCTTGAGGACCGGATGTCTGCACCAATCCCGATGTCCACCCGGACTGCCTCTGTGGAGCAGGAAGGGAGAGGCCCATATGGTGGGGAGGTGAGGAAGGAGCCCGGCCGGGGAGAGTGAACCGGGCAGCCCTCAGGAAAGGGGGAGAAGCGGGAAGCATTTCAGGCAAGGCAGCTGCAGGAGGGCTGGGAAGCCTGGGCTCCACTCACTCTGAGCCCCCTGCCCACCTGTCGTGAGGCTGAGGCCACTGAGAGTTCTTGGGGAAGAGGAAGTCAAAGCAGTGGGGAGAGTCAGGGTCCTGGAAAGTGCCGGTGGCCAGGCCCTGTCTGAAAATTCCAGCTGTACATAGATGGAAACCAGGGCTGATTCTGTAGGAGCAGAGGGGCAGCTGGAGAGGAGAGGCAGCGAGATACCCAGCTGGTCCCCTTTTGCCTGCCATACTGAGCTGGCCATTTCCAGGGACACGGAACAGATACCCATCCCATAGCCTGTCTAGGCACACACACAGGATGCAGGAAGTCAGTAACTCCTACCCTAGGTGGGGTGCATTCAGATACATGTCATCCTACCAGCAACATCCAAGGCATGGATGAGGCTCCTAAAGATGAATGTGTTTCTCCAGGAATCACAGCTGGAGAACTGGCATAGGGACCTATTTGACCCACCTAGAACCCATCCTCTCTCTGCTCCACTGCTGCTTCCCTCTCTGTGCCCCGTTTTGGTCCTTCTTGTCCATCTTTCCTTCTCCATGCTCCTCCTCCCTTCTTTTTTTCCCCACTGTCAATCCACTCACTCTTGGTTCCATTTTCTTGGTCCAGTGGCTGCTCAGATTGCCGTCCAGCCTGACCTTCCTCCTGGAACAGAACACAGAGGGGAGACCTCTGAGGTCCTGGGGACCCTAAGTTCTTCCCAGGGGCACCTGGGTCTCTTGGAAACTCTTCTCTTTGCTGGGAAGCAAGTCTATACATCAGGAAGAGAGAACAGGCTTCCGGTAGGGGGTGCCAGGGACACAACCCCAGGGACCCCACCAGGGCCTGCAGTCCCACCTGCACCAGGAACCAGGCACACCCTGGGAGTCAACATGCTTTGCTTAGCTCCTTCCTGGATTTACTTGTTCCTGGGCCTCTAGGCTAATTTCAGGCACTGGGTCTAGAGCTTCAGCAGGGAGACTGGGCAGAGCTGGCTGGGGCCCAAGAGCCTGGGACCGTATATCTTCTGCAGGATTTGATGAGTGAGCAGGAGGCAGCATCTTCCCTTAGTCTTGGGTTTTTGCAAATGATTTCCTCACCACCTCCCTCCTCTCTCAGAACTGCCCCTGCATATAGATACCTTTCTAAAACCAGGTGGAAGCCAGGCAAGGTGGTCCACACCTGCAATCCCAGCACTCAACAGGCTGAGGTGGGAGGATCACTTGAACTCAGGTGTTTGAGATCAGCCTGGGTGACATAGTGAGACCCATCTCAATAAATAGATAGATATGAAAACCAGGTAGATATATGGGTATGGATATGAATAAGATATAGACTTAGATATTGACAAAGGTATAGATTTAGATAAAAATAAAAGCAGTTAGATTTGGAGACAGATTTAGAATATAGATATGTAGGTATCAATATTAATATCTCCTTGGAGAAAACAGATTAAAAAATACTAATCTAAGCTCTTCTGCCTTTTCCCAGATCCTCTTCCATTCTCTGTGCCCATGGCTTCCAAATCTGGGAAGTTTTTCTTTTCATTTTCAAATTGCCAAAGTGTCCGGAAGAACCTTAATCCAAAGTGCAACATGTGTCTTTGGAGGTCACAGGGGCCCAAGTAAAGAAATGAAGGCTGTTCCCTCACCCTAAACAGCGAGATGGAACACTTGGCTGTCCTATAACACGTTGGTCCCTTTCCGTCAGCCCTTTCCCTCCACCTGTCCCGTCACCCCACACCTCATAGTCTTTCACAGCCTAAAGCCCCTGTGGTGGCATCTGTGGACCTTCCTGGAATCTTCACCCAAGTCATACTTACAGGCTGGGATGTGGGGGCAACCAGTGACCCCAGCAAGGGAAGAGTCATGGCCAGGAGCAGACAAGGGACAGCTGGACAGATCATGGCTCAATGGAGCAGTCCCTAAGAGACCTCCTGCTGTTGCATGATGCAAATTTCTTCGAAGAAGAGCTGGCAGGGCAGTGCACAGATGGATGGGAGGGAAGAGTGGAAGGGATCCAGGGCAGAATTTACAGAGGAAGTGCCACAGCCTGTGACTCTGAGTCAAATAGCCATCAAGGTCACTGGAGCCACCTGGAGCCCATGTCCCACTGTGAGAGCAGAGTGCCTGGGACCCTATGGTCTAGACCTAGGACTTTAGGGAGCAAGAGAGAATATAGGGGCCCTAGGTCACAATCAGTAATGTGTCAAGAAGTCAGACTCAGTCACATTCCCCAGGATCTGAGAAATCTGGATTGTTCTGGAAATCTTCCATGAAGCTGGGTCGTTGATCAAAGAGACAGGGTTAGAAAATTTAAAAGTTAAGCTGATGGCTGCTCTAAAATAATTTCCAGATAAAGTCTTAAATATATAAGAGAATAGGAAAAATACTAGAAGAAATTATCAAGTAATTTCACAAAATAATTTTGAAGTGAGGAAGACAAAACTGAGAAGCCATAAAGGATATAAATTTGTTGGTTGTTAGGTGCTGTGGGGGACAGAGGTCACAAAAGTGACAGTGGGCCGTCGGGTTTCTGTGGATTGCTACCACCAATCCTTGGCCAGTAGCAGGGCATATCATGGGAAGAGTTACTGAGCTTCTGTTACTGTGGCAAAATACCTGAGATAAGCAATGTATAAGGAGGAAAGGTTTATTTTGGCAAATAGTTTCAGAGGTTTCAGTCATTGGTTGCTAGGCCTGTTGCTTTGGGCCTGTGATAAAGCAGAACATCACGGCAGGGAGTTTGTGGTGGAGAGAAGCTACGCACCTCATGGAAGCCAGGAAGCAGAAAAGGAGAGAGAGGAAGGCCTATGTCCCAATACCCCTTTCAAGGGCACATTCCTCAGTGACCTCACTTCCTTCCACAAAGCCCCACTCCTGAAGGTGGTACTACCTCCTCATAGTGCTACAGCCTGGTAACCAGGCACTTAGCACTTGACCTTTGGAGGACATTCCATATCCAGACCATGACAGAAGGTGGGGAGAAAGAGAAGAGGAACACACAGCAATCAGCCTTCTTTGAGGCTTTGATGGCAGTATAAATTTAGTAACAGCTAATCAGCCACTCCTTGATTGGGCCAGAAAGCTCTAATACAGTAAGAATTTGTTCACAACAGTTTGATGTCATAAAATTAATGACCTGTGAAGTATATGATAAGTATTTTAAACCAGGTGTGTTACATATGTCTTCAAATGAAAAAAATACTTACAACATCAAAATTTTGTGAGGAGTGGTAAGATGGGATTCAGAAAGAGCAGTGGAAGTTTTAGATCTCCTATAATTTAAGCATCTAACCCTGGATCCTAGAATGAGGTACCAAATTTATTGTTTGAGATAGCACAGGAACCCCTGCTCCAGCATTTGTGTTAAGGTTCTTGCTCAAAGGCACAACTTAGAGCAATTGAAGAAACTCATGAAGTTTTTAATGTTTTCTTTGATCCCTACAAGATGTGGGGACTTCTTAGAAATTTTATGCTTGTTTTTAATGTGAAAAAGTCTATGGGGAAGACTGCAACACTAAAGTAGAGGAGAGTTGTTTCTTCTAAAGATAAAACAATGTCAAATTCTTTAATCCAGAGCCTGCCTGATTTTAATGTATAATTCAGGTGTATAGTCTTATAAAAAGCCTGGCTTGGTGGTACACTCCTATAACCCCAGTATTTGGGAGACTGAGGCAGGAAGATAGTAAGCTCAAGTCCAGCCTGGACTACATAATGAATTCTAGGCTAGCTTGGGTTAAAGAGTGAGATCCTGTCTAAAAAACAAACACCTCTTCTTCCCAAATCTTATAAACTTAAGCATCCATTAGGTACCAATCACCCTTAATATAAACCTCTGGGTAAAAATAATTTTGGGAGGTACAGATGGTCTTCCTAAACATGAAATGAAATCCTGAAACCATACAGGAACAATGACTGATTTGAATATGAAAAATCTGAAATGTATTATGCAAATCACAGGCAGCTACAAGGGTGGTAATATTACTCCATGAAAAAAGAACAATTTTCTCTGAGGGAAGAACTATGTGCTCAGGTTTGGCAGGGGGTCATTAATGGAAAAGCAGACACAGGATCAGGCAGTGGGAGATCAAAATCAGCTTCATTACAGGAAGAGCTGGTGGGGAGGAGGAGGTTTGGCTCTGAGCCAGAGGAACTTTACAATACACCGCCCTGGAACTGAATTTGCCTACTCAGTCGGCAGACCCCGCCCCCACACCCCCCAGTTCTTCCAGGGCAAGGGACTGAGATCAAGTGTGCACATTTGGTCACTCCAAAAGAGGCAGCACCCAGAGCTCATTCTCCAAGTCTTACCAATCAGATAAGTCACTTTTTCCTTAGGGGAGAGGGAGAAGGAACAGAGACCATATCCTTCTGGGGCCTGGAATTTCCCTTCCCACTCTGTGGAAATGTGAGAAAGGAATAAGCATTTCTTACCAACACCATGCAGTACTGATTATAATGAAAATTGTTTCAGTATTTTAGTAAGAGGCAAAACTGAAAATCTTAATTTACTAACAACAAAATATACAAATAGGTCAATTTTATAAAGCCAATAAACGTAGATAATATTTTTGAACAGCTTGTTAGAAACCCTAAAGTGATGTGCATCAAGGCCAAAAATCATGGTAGATACTTATTCTGGGAACCATACATTATTTCTGCTTATATTTCTTTTAATTTCTTGACTCATTTCTTACAATCTGCCTGCCACTTATAGGTTTACCACAAAAGTAGCCATTTTATACACAATTTCCCTCTCCCCTGACCATAGTACAGTCCACAGGTACACATCTAACACCAATTTGGGACAATTTCTGACTTCTAATTTTGGAAGGCAGCTCGAGAAGACAGAAACAAATATTATAATAACATGTGCAAGGAGCTGGAGGCAGAAAACCAAAAGGGAAGAACACGCTCTGTGTTTCTCGAGCTTAAGGAAGTGAAGAAAAAATTCAAGCCTCGAGTAGCAGCAGTGAAAGATTCTACAGGGAAAATATTAAATGATGCAGGAAACATCAAAAGAAGATGGGAAGAATACAGAGTCATTATACAAGAAAGAATTGGTAGATGACCAACCATTCCAAGAGGTTGCATATGAAGAGGAACCAATGGTGTTGAAGGACGAAGTGGAAGC
>VMDO01014475.1:0-54462 GCA_007922755.1 Pedetes capensis | reverse complement strand
TCTCTTTTGAAATCAATAAATATATATCTGCCTTCTCGTGGTTAAGTAGTATTCCACCTTATAAGTGCACATAAATTATTTAGTTACCCCCAGGTTATGAACAGTCACTCTGTGACCAACTTTTTTATTTAAAAATAACATGGCAAAAATATAATAACACACAGTGTTTATTCCTATGTGATTTATGTGTTTGTTGAACTAGTTCATGATGAAAAAAACATAGAAGTGGAATTTTTATATATAGTGCCAAATAATTCTCTGGAAAAATTTAAGTTTTGACTCTGACTAGAATAATATAAAATTAAACTCCACCTCCACACCCCTTTCCCTACCTTGGACACCATTAATTATTTTAATATCTATTAATTTTGTTGTAATGTGAATTCATCTGATTATTATTGAAAATTTGATAAAACAGCCTTTCATATGTTAATAGCCATTTTCACACCATCTATGAATTGTTTTCTTTATGTACTAAAAATACAAATCATTTTATTCTATATATTTTACAGGGTTTGTTTGGTTTTTTTTTTGTTTTGTTTTTTTGTTTTTTTGTTTTTTGTGCCTGTGACTATTTGTCATGATGACTTATTGTCACAGAGAAACTTTAAACTACCTAGTGATAATATTTGCTATACCCCCGCCTTTGATGCAAAACTTAGAAAGCTTTATCAAGATTATGAAAATTATTTTCCTATATTTTATGTTGTTCTTTTTAGTTTTCATATTACAACATTTAATGCCTTTGGAATTCAATTAGTCTATGATGAAATTTTTTTCAAACCACATGGTTAGCTGTTTGTCCCAACAAACTTCTCATCTGGCCACTATTGAAACCCTATCTTTGTCACATACAGGGTTATACCTAAGCAGATTGACTTCTGGAACTTATAGTTGATTATGTTAATATGTCTATACACATGTCTGTATGTTCCTAAACCTTACCATGCTATTTCAACTACTATAGCATTCTATTCTGTTTTAATACTGGAAAAGCATTCCTCTCACTATTTTCTTTCTCTCTGTCTTTATGGTTTTCTCCTATAGTTCTTCATCCAAATCAATTTTAGAATCATTTACAACTTTCAAAAAAATGTAGTGCTGTCTTAAAAAGAAAAAAAGTAACTAAAGTGGAAATCAGATTGCATTTCTGAAAGAGAGAAATTTGCACTGAATAGAAAGAGCCAAAGTCTACACTCATGGGCTGATTCCCAACTAAAGCTACAAATTTGGCAAGGGTTTTAGCACCACTGAACCTCAGATCCTCATCTGAAAATAGAACTAATATAATCTACATGTAGTAGGCATCTAGTATGCTCTTTGGCCACATACCATTGGAGCCCCATTTATAAAACTTAAGAGAGTTCCTCACCTAAAGTTCTTCTGAGAGGCACTGTAACCTCTGTATAGAGTTCATGATGCCGGGTACTCACTCTTTCCCCATCTCTTGCAGCAATGCTCAATAGAATCCTAGGTTCTGCCAGTAAAATACACATGGCCTGGTTTTGAGCCAGTAGTTGGTAGAACAAAGAAAGGACTCCATGAGGAAAGAACTGTGAAAACAGCTTCTGCAGTTGCTGGAGTCACCGCAGCGTCTCTTTTGTGTTGTAAGGCCAGAGTGAGCCGCCATGATGTTCTCCTAAACCTGGTTCTCCGGCTGTCGCAGAGATCCCAGAAGGATCCCAATATCCCTTCCTGCTTTAGCCAGCCAAAGCCAGTTCTGCTGTCTGCAGCTGTAATTTCTGTCTGACACTATACACTCCTGGCTCTGAGCAAGGAAATGAGAAAATTCATGCATTCTTTCTTCTTGACCTCTCCTTCTCCACCCTGATCTGCCCCATTCGCATGTTAATCTACAATGGACTGTAGCAAGGAACTACTTTCTCCTCTGGCTTCAGGTTGAGTTTAGCCAATAGAAAATCCCAGGATGAGATGTTATGGAGAAATGAAAGTGAGGGAAAAGGATTTATTCCCTCAACTCTCTTTATAAAGGGCTTCTGTTCACTGACCATCCTTCCATTGATTTAAAATTCCTAAATTAGTCTTTGTATCCTGAGTTACATTTGCCCTTCTTTTATAGCTCTGAGGTGATATACAATCCCTTATTGTTTTTCTACATAGCACCCCACAGTGGGGTAATTATCTTATTTTTATACCTTTCCCAATTTTCCTATTTTTCGTGGGCTTGTCCCCAATATGCAAGCAAAACCTCTCAGTACGGTGTATAGCTTTTAAGAAGGCTCTAGAAAATTTCCGCAAGTGGGAATATCAAATATATTTATATTTTCCTATTCCAACGATGTGGTAATGAAAGAGTCAAGAATGAGAACAGTTAATTTCATGTATATGGATGGATATTTTTCAAACAAAAGCAATGGGACTGCTCTGCTTTCTGAGACTCAGAAAAGAAAATCTAGAAGTAATATCCTTCGCACAGAAATTTATTAAGTTCAGCATTCTCTGTAGACACTTATGCCAAAGTTTCCAAAAGCTTTGCTCAGATCCATTTAGACACATGCTAGGTGTCTGTGTGCACACATATGTATAACAATGCCACCTCTGCCGCCCTCACCTACTGCCACTCTTTCCCTGCTCCATTTAACTCTCAATTTTAATAGGCATCTATCCTAAGCATCAAGATCCCTCTCAATGCCATTCCTCTCACCAGTGCCCAGGTCCTGCTCTGAATGTATCACAGCATTCTCCAAAACTGTGTGCAAATTTTTGCTTTAGACGCTTTAGACTCTTTAGAGCAGTAAACTTTCCTTCCACTGTTCTCCCTGTATGCATATAATAAATGATCATAAATGCTATTTGACTGACCAGTTTTTTTGTTATCAATATATGAGTGTGAAGTGCAATTAGCCATTGAAATAAAATTGGTAATGAATGCTAATTACTTCCTTCTATGGGTTTTGGGGTAATGTATTCCAAGTCTTTTCTCATTACTTTGAGAAATTGAGAGGTGGCTGTATAGCGATCTACAGAAATTCTGAAAAGTACTTAAAAGCGTCAGACATTAGCTGGAGCTCTGTATAATTGGATCTGTTCTGCACCCCTTGCATATAAGTTTTCTTGATGCAGAGCCCTGAATGCATAAAGAAGAGAGAATGTAGAGAGAAGAGCAGCTTCAATCTGCTTTGCTGTCATTTGGATCTTTTGAGTTCTGAATTCTTTTGGCAGCTCTAATATAACAGAAGAGCTTTTCCTTCAGTGACTATAAAATCCCCATTTAGAGTGTTTTTCTCACACATTTATGTGAACATTGCCAATGGCTACTTTTCTCAAAATTAATTCTCACCCTCAGTAATGATTTACAGAAGTTTACTCAAGTACTGATAGTAAATACTAAGAACTGTAAAAAAAGATACTTTGGCTACAGAAGAAAAGTGCTTTCGCTATGTAGTCAAAACTTCAAAATTCAAACAAGTAGTTTCATTAGATGATGAAATAAATTTTGAAAAATGAAAAGTATCAGTTCTCATGATTTACTACACTCTGTGTTGTTATCAGTAATCCCTATGATCTGAAGAAAAACAAAATCAAGTTATTTTGCGAGGATCAAGAATTCCTCACAGAAGGAGGATGCTGCTTGTTGGGATGATTTAGTGCTTGTTGGGAATATAAAGAAAACAGAACATATTTTTCTATCAGGCTCTACCACTAGACCTCCCCCAAAAGTAACTTGATTTCTCTTCTTCTCCCTTATCTGGAAAATGAATGTTACCTAAAATTATTTCCAAGAGCACTCCTAGCTTCCATGTCTTTTGTTTGTTTATTTGATAATTTCCTTAAAAATCAAGCAAATTTCACCAATGGGCAATCATAGTAGGAGAAAATTTAACCCCTCTTCTTCCTTAGCAGTAGGAACATTTTAATTCATTTTATTTGAAAATTTATCTAAACTTTTAAGAGAATGTTAGCAGCAAAGATTACGTTTGAAAAGTCCTTCTCAGAAATCAAAGTGTGCATCAGGTAGTCTATGTTTTGCTTTTGTGTCCAAAAGATCTGTTATAGAATCTGTAAGGAGGTATTTCTCCAACTTATATGTGGTAGCCAGCAGGGTTGGACTGAAAAAAATACTTACATTTTCTTATATCCTAGTCTGATCATAGGATGTTAAAGACAGGGTCTTACCATCTCCCTTTGGGGCTGCAAGATTCACATGGATCTTCACTGATCTTGAAGAGGCAGGAGGCAGCATGCCAGCCCTCTCCCCAGGGTCCCACCTCTCATTATCAGACTCTGGAGTGCCCCAGGCTGTGGATGAGAAACTATGGAGAATGTAATGTGTGCCCTGTCTGCAGCCTGGGACACCAGCACAATTAGCCATTTGCTCAGGTCTTCAAGATTGCCCGACGATGAATAGCACTATGTGGACTCGTATTCTGTTCTATTCTAGTCCATTTATTTCTGATGAGCTCAGGAGCAAGCAGATTGAATACATGAAGGTCAGCCAGCACCATGGCAGGGTGAGAGAGATGAGAGGGCTGAACTTCCAGATCCCAGCACTAGTTAATGAGAGAAATAGAATCAGAAGAGATTGGGAACAGTTTGCAATGAATGACCTCCCACGACAAACAGATACACACACGTTTTCATCTCTTTCATTTTTTCAGTTGCAACTATTGATAGAATACTTAGAATGAACCATCAGTCCATTAATCTGCTTTTTTTATTTTAGAACCAAAACATGCGCAGAAGTTCATTTGTCTTCTTTCTCTCTCTCTCTCTCCTTTCTCTCCCTGAAAACAGAAAACATTGCCAGCATGAGTAGCAGAGAAAAGGCAAAGGAAATCTGGTCCAGAGAAAATTGGTTGTGCTGAAACATTTGTAATTAAGCATGATAACCAATTACAGAAATACCTGGGGTAGTTCAGTGACTCCCTCTCCCACATCAGAGGTCTCCTAATCAATTTGAAATAACCAGACACTGCTACAGAAAATAAGCAAGATCACAGCGTTTGCTAATGAGTCTCAAAAATGGATTTCGCTGCATGAACATGTTCATTGTCAGGACAAAGACTGTTTTCACAATCTTGCAGGTCACTTTCATTTGCATTTGATTGGAGAAATGTCTTTTGTTCTTTTCTCTCTTCCCACATCCTTTCCAACACTACTGATTTTTTCTGATGATTTAGTACTTCTGTATCAGTGTGTTATATCAAGCCCTAAAAATACACCAAAATAAAACCTTTTGTGCCGAAGCAGCCAGTATCCACTTCAATTATTACTTAATTTCACTGTGTTGAGTGATTTTTCCCAGAATTTAAATTTGCAAGTGTATGACATTGAGAGAAATGATTTGACAGACGTGGTAGTTGTGGAACCCAAAAAACAACGTGAAAGCTACAGAGTGTCCCATGTTCAATACCACTTCAATATTTCTCAGCTGTAAAGCCCCAGCAACCCTCTCCACAGAGATTGGAGGTATAGTGAGCAAGCATTTTGAGGGCTACCAGTTAAGAGAAAAAATAATACCCAGGATAGGCTTCTCAAGACATGTCATAGTATGTCACAAGTTTCTGCCACTTTCACAGAAAAGAAACACAGGAGAAAAAAACATCCCTAACATAAGACATCTGTAGCTTTGCACTGGTTATCACTAGATCAAATGATGCATGTGAATCTCTTAGTAGGTTCCATCCATTAACCTCTTAAACTCATAGTTCATTAATAACTCTCTTAAGTTTATGGTTTAATGTCCTTGTCCAGATCATATTACAAAGAACTCAGTCTGTCTCTCTAGGGCCTCTCTCCTCTTCTTCTTTGTTTTATCTTATCCTACTATCATATACTCTATTCCTCTTCTTTTTTTCCTCCCTATTCCATATTCACTCATTTTTCTTCACTCTTAACTGTGTGCATTTGCAACACCTGCATGGCTAAATCTGTTTTATCTACTACGGTCTCCCTCAGGACCAACACAACATGCTCTCCAACATGCACGCAGCTTGGTCATTTTCACAGTGATCCTCACCATACCCCTTCCCTGCCACTTCTTTTAACAAATAAAGGTTCCACTCAGAAGGTACCTAGCCCATGCTAACTAATTTATCTCCCTTTTTATTTTTAAGTTGCAGAGTGCAAGAAATTTTTATTCCCAATTACTGGCACAATTCTTGCTTATTTTTTGTAACATGAGGAAGCACTCAAACTACCACGTTAGTTGGGAAAGTATTCTCCGGACCCATTATAAGAATAATTATCTAATTTCATTCTCAATAAATGTGAGTCCCATGTCTTTCTAGGAACCGTTTGCAAAATTCTTGGGGCCAAGTCTTGAAATAGTTTCGGTTTCTACACAGACTTGATGATGGTGAGAATGTGATACACATTCAACAGAAGCTGTATTTCAGATTTTGAATTTGGATCTTTTCCCGGGTTAGCGATATGAGGTATGATTCTCTCTGGAGAGGCTGGGCAGAAGCAGTGAAGCCACAGCTCCCAGCCAACCCCATGATCACAAGAGGAAACCATCGTCACTCTATCTTATGCTGTGTTGCTACACCAGAAAAGTCGGTGGGTTAGGTGTATTAAATGCACTTTCAGCTTATAGTATTTTCAATTTAGGATGGGTTTATCGCAGAATACAACCCTATAATAAGTCAAGGAGCATCTGTACTTACCTTCTTTTCATTTCTGAGGAATCTTTCTTCCATTCTTACTTCCCTCCACAACACGCATGCACCTGCACACACATAAACAAAAGGGGCCAATGGAATATTAACAATCAAACAAAAATATCTCCTTTGTTTATCATGGTATTCCTTCAGCTCTTTTTAGTGCTGTTTCCTTTGCATCTTTCAAGTACCCATTCAATTGTCTCCTCCACAGAGATCTTGCCTGACTACCCTGGGTAAAGTTAACATCCTCTCTCCACTTTGCCCCTGTCATTTTCCATTATGCTGATCTGGTTATATTCTTAACAGCTCTTATAAGTATATAAAACTATCCTATGTATCTATTTGTGGGTACGTGTAAATACACACACACACACACACACACACACATACACACACATATGATATATGCATGTGGGCAGGTATGTATGTCTGTATTGTTCTGAAGTGCTGTAGAGTCGGGTCCAACTCATAGCGTTTTCAATGGCTGATTGCTTTGGGATTGCTTCAAGAGTGAATTGCCATGTCCTTCACCCATTTTTGTGCTGCTGGGGATCGAACATGGGTCCTCAGAGAGGGTAGAGCAGCATTCTACCAACTAAACTAACCCCTAGCCCATGTCTACATATATGGATAAATAAACACAGATACTATTTGCGTGTGTGGGTAGGTCTTTATGTGTGTGTGATATTCTCAGGAAGCAGTCCTTAATTTATTATGAATCCCTCCAGAGACAAGAAACTCAGGGCCAGTCAGACTGTAGTACACCTATGAACCAGCCAACACACCACAAGCCTACAGCTATGCCAAGTCTCTAGGTCTTCATTCTCCATAGGCAAGGCTTTAGTCTCACATCACCACAAGCCATACACTGAGTGCTTCTCTAGAGACTTGCATTTCCTGTCCACGGTGTCCCAAGGTTCTTTAGACCTGACACTCCATAATGCTCTGCTGGTGCTGAAGTCAGCCTTATCTTTATTGAACTTTTTCCTCTTCTGAAATGAAATTGTACAACTCAGTGTTTTCTTGGGAACCCATAGCCTAATTAGGAGCTGACTATTAAAAGTATTTTCCCTTAGAGTTAGCCAAAGTTATCTTGTCTAAAACTTCTAGATACTAAAGTTAGTCACACCTTTGAGACCATGCAGCTCCAGACAAACCTCTTTTCCTCTTGATAATTCTTCCATTATTAAAAAATAAAGCAGCATACTTTTCTGAGTTTTCTCTAGGCATAGAAAAATATTGACTTAACAGCATAGATTTAAGAAAATTTGACATTCTTTAACTATATTCCAATTTGTCTATATCCCTCTGAAATGTAGGACTCAGAATTGTACATAGACTTTAGATGAGGCCCGATCTATGCCAAGGGGGAGACTTTTACTTCATTCTTTCTGTTCTCCAAATAAGTCCAAGATTGCGTTGATGTGTGTGGCTCCATTAACATAGATGACCCTTTTGAGAATCATCTAAGTTCAGTTGCCAAGCCCCGGAAGGTTTGGTGTTGTTTTTTTGTTGTTGTTGTTTCGTTTTGTTTTGTTTTGTTTTGTTTTTGGTAGAATTTTACATTTATCCTTAATAAATTTCATTCTGTTAAAGGAAGCTTGTCAAAATGTTTTCAGATTCTGATCCTGTCATCTAATATATTTGCTATCCATTCCAGCCTTGGGTCATTTGCAAATCTGATAGACATATATTCTATATATTCATACACATCATTCATACATGAATTTAACAAGAGGGGGCTAAAGCAGAGTTCAGCAGCCCACTGTTAGAATCACCATCAGGCTGACATCTTCCAGTTAATCAGTACCCATTGAGTAGCTCCATATAAAGCCTCATGCTCAGCCCTAGAAGGGGTGTAAAGAGGTACAGTCTACTGCTTTCCCACAGTGGGGTGTAAAAGGGCTCTGGACAAAGAAAAGCCATGATGGAAAAAACATATAGCTCAGTGGGAGAGAACTTGCCTAGCATATGCAAGGACATGGGTTGGATATCCAGCACTGCAAGAAAATAAAAGACTTCTGGAAGATAAACCTGACTGTGGTATCCACTAAGAACTGAAGTAGCACGAATAGTAAGTTAGAACACTATTATAATATTACAAATGGGAAAAGGAAAGCCTGAACTACAATCTTTTTTAAGAAGATAAACTTTTGTTTATGAAGGAAATAGTTACATCAATGTATCTTCCATGTTCCTATTAAAATTAAGCACCCCTACTAAGTTCTTGGATAAGACTAAGATTGAATTTTATTCAAGTCAACAAGTGATGGGTAATGTGCTCCCCATGTGCCAAGTGAGATGCCCAGGCTGACCAAGAGCCCGGAGTTGGCCCAAATGACCCCCTTATCTTAGGATTCTATCCTTCAGGCATCACTCCACAAATTCCTTTAAAAGATCACTAGATCAGAATGCTCTGGGCCAGAACAAAGGTCTGTAGATATGGGCAGTAACTTCCAGAAACTCCCAGGCCTCAAGATAATACAAATGGCATACTTTAGCAACTCAAAGCCCCACCTTAAAGCCTCACCTTATCTGACTTTCTCCTTCTCCACCCCCTTCTTCCCTGCTTGTAACCCACAATATAAGCCTTCACCCTGCAATGAGTCAAGGTCCCAACACTGAACCGCTGTGCCTGTGAGGTGTGGTGCCCTTGAGCTCTATTAAAGAGCTTTAATAAAGGCTCTTTGTCATTGCATGCGACTTCGGACTCCCTGATGGTCTTTGGGGAACTCGAACTTTGGGCACAACACCAAGTACTGAACTAGATGATGAATGAACCATTCTGCAAATGCAACTTTCTTCTTTCCTACCTTTTTCAGTCCAAGGCCAGGCACATACTCAATGTACACATGACCAACCACAATATGTGTGATATGCTACTCTAATAGCATACCTGCAGTCCAAGAGCACGTCCCAGGAAAAAAAAGAAAAAGAAAAAGACTGTCATCTCATAAATAGAAAGGGTAATTTTTGCTTAATAAAATTCAGATTTTCATAAGCCTGGATATCATAATCAAGCACAGTTTGATGGATCTACAACATCTATATGTTGCTTCAAATTTCAGATAGTAAAAAACTCAAGCAGACATGCTGCGCAAGTTGTTCCCTATTAATTATTAAGGATTTCTTTCCCCTAAAGCTGACCAATGCTTAAAATTTTGAGGGAAAAGACAGAAACAATTTTCCGCTCACAATAAAATAAAATAATGGATTACAAGCATTCTTAGGAGGAACTGAACATAATGTTTAGCTAAAAATAGGAACATAAATGGAAATGAGCCAATACTCCCTTTTCCTGTGTTATCTGTCCTTCTTGGAATCTCATCTTTTTAACAATTTGCCCTAGGCTAATTTGTCTGGAGCAAAGTTCACTTAAGATGTGCACAAAAGAACAAAGGATGTGATCACCAAGCAGGAGACTTTTGAATACATTCTCTATGTCCATAAAGTCCTAAGGCTCTGGAATGTCTGTCAAGGCAAATTGTAACTTTCACTTCCTGGGGTTTGCATTCAAAAGAAAGAAGAAGAAAACAAGAGAAGGTGAGCTTTATAGACCAGCAGTAAAGCAGTAACTCAGACTTGAAAGCTAGCAAGGAAACATGCCATTGAGTCACCAAGGATTCAGAGACAAGCTCCTTATTACCCATGCCATTCACAGACTATTCACTGCTTATCCAGGGCTCCTTTCTTCTCCTCCCGGCTTTGTAAAACTAGTTGGCAGAACTTTTCCAAATATAAGCACATCAACACTTAAACCAGAGTACCAGAGCACTTTTCCCACTGTTACCTAAACTCACCCTGAGATATTTGAACAAAGCTTAAGGAAATGTGTTCTTTTATTTCCTCAGTATTTGACTCTTTTTCTTTAGTTTTATAAAGTTGTCATTCATGTCAGGCAGGCACTCTGAAATTTAGTCTGATTTTTTTTACTTTAATGAACTAATTTGATAAGCATCATTAAGACCAAAAAATGTAATATAATCCAATCAAATAATTCTATAGATAGCTATTAAATGTCAAAACATTGCTAAAGAGTTTAATGCAATAGGGAAAAAGTACAAGAAACATACATTAATCTCGTAGACTCTTATTGAATTTTTCTGAAGTGATACATAATTATTGAATTTCTAGAGAAATTTGTAATATTTATCCTAAAACCTATTGCTTCCTCTATACATTACTAATCAATAATCATTTCTTCTCCACCAGATTTTGTGGTTTTTATACTAGACTAAGAAAATACTAGTAAAATTAACTGTGAATTGTATAAAAAAATTATTGTTTACCATCTACTTCTAATAAAGAAACTTTTTTTAGGGACTTCTACTATGCCTGGTACACGTTAGGGCCTAGAGACGTAAGTGCTTAGAGATACCCTCTTAAGCATACAAAAGCAAAAGTCAAAATTTCTTGCCTTGAAGAACTCATTGTTCTGTTGGAAAAATAAATATAGACAGAATAGTAAATGTCTGACACGACATGAACAATAGAAGCAACATTGGAGGAATATGAAGTACAGAAAAATTACATGTGTATAATTATGACAAAAGCTGGTGGGTTTGTACAGACATATTTTGAAAATTTGAACTTTAAGATGACTATTCCTGGGCATGATCCTAACTAACTCTAGGTCATTCTGTTTTATACGCTGTCTGGACGACATCCCAACCAAAAAACACACTGAGGGATTCAAATTTGACTCAGAGTCAGCTGCCTGGATTCTCCTGTTAGACTATCATGACTTTAGATTATAAGGATAATGACCACTATAGGCTAGAGACCTTTTCTTGTTGTTTGTTTGCTGCTATCAAGTCAGATCCAACACATAGCAACTTTTACGTGTAGCAGAATGAAACACTACCCAACACTGTGCCATGCATGCAATCTTTTTATGTTTAAACTCATTGCTGCAGTCACATGTTTCTTCCCATTTTGAGTCAAGCCACATCAGCAAAAGGAGGTCCCAGGGGCTCTATTCCATTCTTGTCATTAAAGTTGACTCTACTTTGAGAAGGCAACTCTTCCCCAGTCTTTTCTTGAATGCTTTCCAGCCTGGGGAGCTCATTTTCTGACACTATATTTGACAGTGTTTCTCTGCTATTCATAGAGTTTTCAATGGCCAGTTATTGTAGGAGTGGGCTATCAGGTCCTTCTCCCTAGTCTGTCTTAGACTGGAAGCTCAGCTAAAACCTGTTCACCATGGACAGTTCTGCTGGTATCTAGGATACCAGTGGCACAGCTTTCAGCTTGAGAACAACACTTCACTTCCCACAGCATGACAAGCTGACAGACACGTAGCAAATGATCTTAGACCATAGTAATATTGACCCCTACAATGACTCAGTGGGCCACAATTGAGACCATTTGGGTCTCTGTACATTTTATAACAATGTTCTGTCCCTTTTAAATCTACATTTCTGGAAGAAAATTCTGAGAGTGATAGGGGATGACTGGAAAAGGTAAAGTTACTACTACATGAAGAAGAAAGGGCAATTTTGTAACGGGAGGGAGACCAACAACCAGGCACCTAGAAAGGAAACACCTCAGACCCTGAAGATGCTTCACTTTGGAGCCTCCTCATGAAGGAAAATGCTCCACTGTTGCTCTCTGCAGCTGCCACAAGTATCTCACATTTGACTTCCTGGCAGGGTCTGTTATCCCTGCTAGACAGCTCTGACAACAGTTTGCTCACCATTCACCTCATCAAGTTCACCGGAAGCAGCAGGGATGGCACCAGCTCCATCCAAAGTACATATTAATATCTCCTAAAGGCTCTAGGCCAGCCCCAGTCATTCCATGACAGACCCATGCTGCCTGGCTAGTGAAATAGCCAAACAGGGAAGACTGAAATGACCATCCTTAGTCATTGCTTCCAAATTCAAACTGCACTGGGACCCCCAGACAGCCAGAAGGCCACCTAGGAGGCACTGTCATCTGCCTCTCTGACTGACATGGGTCCCACTTGGGAAGGCCTCAACAAGTGGAAACAGCACTTGTTTCCAAAGGTGTTATACTGTTTCCAAAGGATTATACTTCTTGTGGGGAAACAAGACCTTTACTTGCCTCCCTCCCCAAAACACCCTGACTTGCACCAGAGGGGTAGGCACAAGAGATCTGTAGTTGTTAGAACACACCAGCCCAGTGGACTCTGAAGATCTTTTTAACGTGAGGGAAGACTTGGTTACTCAGGGGAACATCCTGCAGGAAGAAGTGACACTGTTTACACACACCTTATTGACCATTGACCCTATGATGGGAATCATCCAATTAGAATAGCTTATACAAATTTATCTATGACTTAAGTGATCAGTGAATCCACATTGGCCCTGGAATACATTCTCATCAGCTTCAACTCAATGGCTTGAGGTTTTATAAATGACAGAATTACCCTAGACATCCTCCTTATGGCCCAAAGAAGAGTCCAGACAATCACTAATTCATTCTATTGTACCTCAATTAAGCCTTACACCAGATGAAAGTCAATAAAGAAATATAAAGAGAAAAACACGTGGCTTTCTAAGATAGACCCTGATGGTTTATAGGATATGTTCAATAGATAGAATCCAGGATGCTGTAGAACAGAGTTAAGTTCAATATTGTATGTTGGTCTCAGAGTTCAGTGGTCCTAACCCCCTACCTATAAATCAGAATAATAACAATGGACAATATATTAGCAAATGTATTAATCAGAGTTCTCCCAAGAAACAGAACAAACAGGAATGAGGGATGTGTGATGTAGGCATGTGTGTGTGAGGAGGGGGGAGGGAGAGGGAGAGAGGAAGAGATTATAAGATTTATAAGATTTATAAGAGATTTATTATAAGGTATTAACTCATGGTTATGGAGACTGACAAGTCCTCCAATCAGCCATCTGCAAACTAGAAACCCAGGAAAGCCAGTGATGAAGTTCAAAGACCTGAAAGCTAAAGAAATAATGATGTGGATTCCAGTCCAGGTCTGAAGGCTTGAGGACAAGGAACACCAAGTGGAGAAGACCACGAATGTCCTAGTTCAAGTAGGTAGGCAGAAAGTGAATTCAACCTCCCTCCACTTTTTATCAATTCAGGCCAATCAACAATTGGATGACACCCATTCACATTGGGGAACACAATCTGATTCACTCAGTTCACCAATCCAAATGCTGATCTCCCAGAAACATCCCCACAGACATACAAGGAATAATCCTTAACCAGTTATCTGGGCACCCTGTGTCCAGGAGAAATTGATACAATGCAATTGTTGTGAGAGAATGTTCCTCCTATTTGGTAGGTCTGTTATGTTTCTGCATATGTTACAGAGACACTGACCATTTTTTCTTCTTGTCTTATCAGGGATGTTTGCATGGTAACTGGCCTTGGAGAAGGGAGATATCTCTCTCTGGACATGAAATTAAAAAGCTTCTGTACAGCAAAAGAAACAACAGAGTCAAGGAAGTCCCCACTGAATGGGAGAAAATCATCGCATCCTATACATCAGACAGAGGACTAATTTCCAGAATTTACAAAGTGCTCAAGAAAGCAACTCCCAAGACAATGAATAATCCAGTACACTAGTGGGCAAAGGAACTGAATAGACAGTTCTCAAGTGAAGAAGTTCATAAGGCCATGAAACACATGAAAAAATACTCAATATCCCTAGCCACTAGGAAAATGCAAATCAAAACAACTCTGAGATTCTACCTTACTCCAGTAAGAATAGCCAAGATCAATAAAACAAATAACAACAAATGCCAGCGAGGTTGTGGAGAAAACAGAACCCTCTTACACTGTTGGTGGGGCTGTAAATTGGATTAACCACTTTGGAAATCAATATGGAGATACCCCAGAAAACTAAAAATAGAACTGCCATATGACCAAGTTATACCACTACTGGGAATATACAAAAAGGGAGACGAGTCATCATATCACAGAGACACCTGCATCTCCATATTCAATGCAGCATTTTTCACAATAGCAAGGATACGGAATCAACCAAAGTGCCCATCAGTAGAAGAACGGATAAAAAAATATTATGGTACAAGGCTGGGCACAGTGGTGCATACCTGTAATCCCAGTAACTCAGGAAGCAAAGGCAGGAGGATCACAAGATCAAGACCAGAGTCAGTCTGTGTAATTTAGCGAGACCCTCTCTCAAAAAGCAAAAGAAGTGAGCTGGGGGTGCAGCTCAGTGGTATAGCACTTGCAAAGCATACAAGCACAAGGCCCTGCGTTCAACCTCCAATACCAAAAAAAATAACAATAATTATGGTACATATACACAATTCAATACTACTCAGCAATTAAAACTGAAATAATTTCATTTGTAGCAAAATGGGTGGAATTGGAGAATATCATCTTAAGTGAATGAACACAAGCCCAAAAAGAAATATCATATGTTCTCACTCATAGGTGGGAGCTGAATCAAACTTAAAGGATGGAAAAAATCCTACACATAAGTTGAAACATAATAAAAAGCTCACTTAAACTCAGCATAGAAGAGACAATTTAAGGCATGGAAAGAAGGAGGGAGGGGTATAGCAGAGGGAAGCAAAGATTAGAGAAGATGGGAGGGGAAGGAGGGTCAATGAGGAGGGATGAAGAGGGAGAGGTCAACTTCAATGTAAACAGCACAACTTTATTAGTATAATGGACAAAAGGGGGGAAGATAGAAAAAAACCTACAAGAATAGCTAAAATAATAATAATAATAATAATAATAATAATAATAATAATAATAATACCAAAGGCAGGCAATAATGTAAATGGACTAGATCACTCATCTAATACTGCTGAGAATGTAAAAAGGTAGATCACTATAGAAAAGTTTGGACTTAAAGTTGGGATGCATGTATATAAATAAATATTCTCACAAAAGACATGCAAATAGAAATGAGACCATTGATGGGGGCAGTGGGGATAGGGGAGGTGGGTCATGACAGGGTAAGGGGGAAGTTATGTGAGCAATGGACAATGAAATGCACATATGGAAATGTCATAAGGAAACCCATGTCATAATGAAACCCATTAAGATGTACATCAAAAAATTCCAATCAAAAAATTCCAATCAAAAAAAGGAGGCAGGTTTGCTCTCTGGTATGCTGTGGTCTGAATATTGAAATCCTAACCCCCAACACGATGGCATTAGAAGGTGGGGTCTTCAGGAGTTGATTAGTCATGAGGAATAGTACTCATGAACTGGATGAGTATCTTCATAAATTAGGCCTAAAAGAGGTCATTCACCCCTTCAACCATGTGAGGACACAGTGAAAAGACCCTCATCTGTGAACCAGGAAAATAGACACTCATCAGACACCAGATTTGCCAGCACTTTCACCTTGAGCTTCTCAGCCTGCAGAATGATGATAAATAAATTTCCGTTATTGATAAGCCACCTACTCTATGGTATTTTGTTGTTTTGGCCCAAACTAAAACACAGTATGTCAAACATAATGTCAACCTCTAGAGCAAAAGATAGGCTGACTTCCAGCCCACTAGAAACTGTTAGGATTTCCTCAGTGCAGGCTTCTTCTGTGATGTAGCGCACTGTGTGGGCAGGTATCACCTGATGCTCCTCAAGTTGCCTTGTGGAAATCAGAACTTGGGGGACAGGCACGAGAAAATAATTATATTCTGGCTACTAGATAATAAAATGTCCTTTATCTCTGACCCACGAGTCTCATGTCTTCTACTAACATCCTTGACAGTGAGGGATCCTAACTTGTTATTTTGCAAAGGTTATGGGATTTTTGACTTGTTCCTTGTGTCCTTGTTAAGAAGAGTTTAACAAGGCACTATATGGTGCCTGGCCCCCAGACAAGCTATGGAACAGGCCGCTCAAGGGAGAGTCAGCACTTAAGCTGGTGGCCATGACTTCTTTTATAGTAGTCCTCTCAAGACAGCTGGTCAGAAAACATGAAGTAATGACAGAGGGAAAGTAACTGCTGATAGGTGTTTACAATGGACTTGACTGTTTTGACCAGGTTGTTTGCTTCCCTGCATCCTGGTTCTGTGGTGAAACTCAAATGACTTTTGTTCTGCTCTTGGGTAAGTTAACAGTTTTGTTTTGTATGGAGGAGAAAAATAGTCTGAGTTAGTTCTTAGTCATCCTTGCCTTCATCCTCTACTGTTCATGTCTAATTATTGCCAAACACAGGTAGGGTAGGATCTTAGAACCTTCATAGTTTGTGGTGAGGATCATTCCAAAATCACTGTTGGAAGATATGTTAGTGTAGGACAATGCAGTAGGCACAAATAGCACTTAAGGAAGTTTTAATTTTGGAGGATGGTGGTGTGCCCCTAAATCCCAGCACCCAGGAGGCTGATGTAGGAAGATCATGAGGCCCACCTGGACCACATAAAAAGCCTCTGTCTCAAAAAAAAAAAAAAAAACTTTAAAGAAAGTTTCAATAATTCATGAGTGAAAAGTTAAAGACCAAAACTGATGAAGACACAGTGGAGATTGGCAAATATACCAAGAGATAAACTATAGTTATGAGATACCTGATATTTGCAATTGAGTAAATGTGGAAAAGAATGAGATGATGAAATTTAGGTTGAATTTCAGGTTTCTGACTTGGGTTCTTGAGGTTGGACCTAGGAGAGAAATAAACAGGGTTAGGAGGAAGATAATTAGCTCAAATTGGACATATTGAAGTTTGAGATATCCAAAAGTTTGTTGACCTTGAGTAAGAAGGATGAAGCCAGTTTCACACTTTCTTCTTCAGCTTTTCTTCTATCTTTTTCCCCTGGGGAGAAAAATAAACATTTTCCTTATTAAATTCTTTTCCATAATTAGTTCCTTTTGTAGCTCCTTCTCATTTCTCCAGTATTTTTTAAAAAACCCATCAGGTTATTACACACACACAAAAGTGTGCCCACTTACTCATGCATATATACAAAAGCATACATTTATTTAACAGAGCAATTCATATTATTGCTGTTCAATGTGTGGTCCATGGACCAATGATAGTATCATGTAGGGTATGATAAAATGCAGAAGTTCAGGATCCACCCTAGACTTTCTAAACAAGATTCCACATTTTAACAAAACCCCCCAATCAGATATATGCATGTTAAATTTTAAGAGGCATTGTTCTAGGTAATTTATTATTCTTAATCAACTATAGGCACACATTGTTAGGTGCCATTGAGTCACTATCCAACTCATAGTGACCCTATGAACAACAGGTGAAACACTATTGTTAGAACTTCTCTGCTATTCATAAAGTTTTCAATAGCTGATTGTTTTTTGGGGGAAGTGGGTTGCTGGGTCCTTCTCCCAAGCCTACAGCACCTGGTGTTCCCAGGCAGTCTCCCATCTAAGTACAAACCAGGCCTGACCTTGCTTAGCTTCGGAGGCCACAGCAGTACAGCTGCAGGCACATGTTGTTGTTGTTGTTGTTAGGTGCCATCAAGTCATAGAGACCCACTGTACAATAGGGGAAACACTATTGTCAGTGCTTCTCTGCTGTTCATAGGGTTTTCCATGGTGGATTGATTTTTGGGAGTGGGTTGCCAGGTCCCAAGCAGGCACATTGTTGTTGTTGTAGTTGTTGTTGTTGTTAGGTGCTGTCGAGTTGGTATCCAACTCATAGTGACCCTCATAGGGTTTTCAATGGCTGTTTTGGGATTGCCTTGGGAGTGGATTGCCAGGCCCTTCTCCCATTTTTGCAGTGCTGGGAATTGAACTCAGGACCTCAGAGACTGCAGCGTAGCGCTCTACCAACTGAGCTAAATCCCAGCCCAAAGAAGGCACATAGAGACAACAAATATATATCAAAATATATATTATGTGCACATATTACTCTAACACATTTCTGAAACATTTACTCCATGTAAGGACATAAATTATAATCTCAAGCTCACATAAAAGGAGATATACATGATGCTATGCCCATGGTTGGTAAGAAGAAGGTGTTTTAAGCAGTAAAGATACGACTTGCGAAGTTTCAACTCAAGAACTCAGTAATTAATAATATTACAGGAGCTTTGGATTTCAAGTCAAGAGATGAGGATTAAAGTGAGACATTAGACTGCTATATGATGTTGGGAGTTTCTCTTAGGATTTCCTCTGTACATTGTCAAACCTTCCATAACTTGTCCCACAGTGTTGTTGTCAGAATCAAATACAATAGTACATAAGCCAAGAGTTGTGAATTACAAAACAATATGTTTCTTGTGTAATTACATAGTGACATGTACTACTGTATATGTATCTATCAGAATTTTTAAATAACTCATGTCTATTTTCAAAATCTGTATTTCTGTATCCAAGATATTCAGTCATGTTGATATTTCACAGAATACAAATTCATTTTGGATAAAAGAAAAAATGATAAAAAACATTTATGGAGAGCTCACTAAGAAAATCCCATGACTTACATGCTTTACATACATTAATTTGTTTAATTCCTCAAACAAACCTATGAGGCAGGAACTACTGTAATCATGTTTATTTAACAGTTAAGGGGACTGAGGAACAAACATTTAAGTAAATTGTCACCTTTAAACGGGAGTCAGGGTGTGGCTCGGCATTCTGGTTCCAGGGATCAGGCTTTCACCTACAGTGCTATATAACCTCACCATTCATTCATTCATTCAAGAAACCTTTGGTAAACACTTACTCTGAAAATACAAACATGAGCAAAGAATTCACTCATGACCTCATGGGACTTACATTCTGGTGGGAGAAAATAATTAGAAAAGTAGACAAATAACTATATAATTATAAATTAGGTAAAATCTTATGAAGTAAATGAATAGAATGCAGTGATAGAGAAGAATAGGATAGGGTAGAACTTAGATTTGGAAGGAGTTTGCTGAGGCGACATTTAAATTGAGATTCAAAAATGCTTTCCAATGACTTAAAAAACAGCAAAACCATAAATTTGTATATAAGCATCATCCCAGAAATCACAATAATCTGTATTTTATGAACAGATATTAGAAAATTCATAGAGTTTAGCAATGTTTGGAAATTATTTCAAAAACTATTATTGATCCTTTACACATAAGGAATCTAAATAGGGAAATCCCCACATCCTAGCCTTCTCCCTTAATCTTTCTCTCTCTCCTTTGTTGTAAAGATTATACATGAAAAAAAAAATCATTTACCTATACTGTCTTTCTGTACCCTCTGGAAAACATAAGCCTCCTGCCTCTTCCTCTCCTTCCCTTTGGAACACAGTTTGTTGTGTAAATAAATTTATACTATTAACCTCTAAGAACAAAAGGAAAACAGCACAAAGATTTCCTTTTGTATGAAATCTTCCTACAAAAGGATGTTTGTCTCTTTTGCAGTTGTAAAGACTGTGATTTGTAAATATACAAAAAAGAGTGTCCATATTCCTTCATGTGCACAATTTATGGTATTCATTTCTGGTAGGATTAAAAGGGAAAAAGTCAAATGCGGTTGACTGCTTTTGTGCATGGAAGAAATGGTGAACTCTTTCATGACTCTTTTAGCTCAAAGATCTTAAAAAAAAACAAGGGGGCAGGTGGGAAGATACAGAAACAGAAATACATGTACATGTGTGCACTTATACATACATATTGTGGAATTTGTGTGTATATATGTTGCTTTATCTTACTCATCTTTCTACAATTATATAAATTCCGTAACCATGGGAAGGATGGTGATATGGAGAAGTTTTAGTTATTTCTTCCTCTATTCATCTGTTTAAAAAAATTAATTTTCTCTGGGCACTGTGGCACACACTGGTAATCCCAGTCACTCACAAGGCTGAGGCAAGAGGATAGCAAGTTCAACGCCAGAGCAACATGCGCAACGTAGTGAGACACTATCTCGAAATTTAAAAAAATGAAAAAGGGACTGGGGGTGCAGCTCAGTTTTGCAGTGCTTGCTTAGCCCTGGGTTCAAACCCCAAGAATCACAAAAGTAAAAAAGAAAAAAGAAAAAAAGTGTAAGAGTTCCACCATATAAGTGGACTGAGAGAATAGTGTCCCCTTCAAAGATTGTAACATTGGTCTAATGGGGAAGTGCTAGGGAATGCCACAGGAGTTTAGGGGGGCAAAGTGAGTTACTTAATTGCTTTGAAATAATTCTTTTTAAACATAAATGTAAAATGCATACATGAAATATGTTGCTATTGTTGTTGTTAGGTGCCATCAAGTCAGGTCCAATTCCTAATGACCCTATGTACAACAGAATGTACAACAGGGTGGTATGGCTGTAGACACATGAAATAGGGAATTATATAAATATATATTTATATACTCATATGTTATAAATATACATAGATACATATACATATGTATGTACATATATACATATGTATATATGCATATGTATATATATGTATGTACATGCATATGTATATGTATATGTATATGCATATATGCACCCTACAGCTGTACCACCTAGTATCCAGCCTCATCAGATCTAAGAAGCTAAGCAGGGTTAGGCCTGGATGGGAGACCACCTGGGAACAGGTGCTGTAGGCTTGAAAGAAGGACCTGGCAGCCCATTCCCGAAAAACACTCAGCCTTGAAAATCCTATGAATAGCAGAGAAGCACTGACAATAGTGCAGGACATGGCACAGTTGTTGGGTTGTGTTTTGTCTCTCTTATATAGGGTGGGACCCAACTCAACGGTACCTGATAACAACAACACATATGTGTATACAGGTGCTGTCATTACAGAGGTTTGACTTACACTTTTTAAACTTTATCATGATGCAAAAACAATGTTAGTCAGTAGAAATTGGCTTTCGATCTTTTCTTGAGTTAGCAATATGGGATACAATTCTTTATTTTGGTGCTTGGCAGTAACAACAACCACAGCTACCAGACCCACATGTTCTGGATAAACAAGGATAAACAACCAAGGCTCTACAGTGTACCATGTTCCTAACCTATGATGTTCAGGAGGTTAGATGCACTAAGTACATTCTCAACCTGTGATATTTTCAACTTCTGATGTGTCTGTCAAGGTGCAACCCCATTTAAGTCTAGGATCAGCTATATATACATAGATATAGAGTCACACATTGCTTAACAAGAGGGATATGTTCTAACTAGTGCATCCTTAGGCAATTTTGTTGTACAAACATCACTGAGTGCACTTACTCAAACTAAGATGGCTATGATGTCACGAGGTGATATATAATCTTATGGAATATATATATACATATATATATACATATACATATATACATATATATGGATACATATATCCATATATATATACCCATATATATATCCATATATATCCATATCCATATATATATGGAAATATATATACATGTATGCATATGTATATATATGTATGCAGTACATCATTGACCAAAATATAACTCTGCAGCATATGACTGCATCAATGAAATTTAAACAAGTAGTGTTGTTTCCCTTTTACAATGGAGTGTCATTTGATCATCATCTAGACCAGCCTTAATCTTGTGAGTTGAAAGTTCCTAATTCTAAAGAGAGAAACTTTAAATTAATAGGCCATTTTTAGAGCAACTGCTGGGGTCCAGGACACACTACCCTAAAACATGACACCTTACCATTTGAGAAAACTGCAGAAGCAGGAAGATTTCCCTGACCTTCTCCCTCCCTTCCCCCCTGAAGCAGACTTCCCTTTCCTGTAAGGGAGGACATTAGACCTCATTCAAGAGGTGTCCACCCTATGCCCCAAGGGAAGAAATGTCATATAGTAACACAGGGAATAATATGGAAAAACAAGTCCTGCTAAATTCACCTCCAGTTTATTACCATTAGGACATCCTTTTTGTTCTCCAATGATACTTCCATGTGTCTATCCATAAAAGTGCCTGGTTTCCCCTGTTTCTTTGGGTCTTTGACTCTCAAGGCTTCTGTGCCATTTAAAATTTATATTAAATAAATTTGAATGTTTTTCACTTATTAATCTGTCTGTTGTTACAGGGGTCTCAGCCATCAACCTAGCAGTGAGTGAGAAGAGAAATCTTTTCTCCTCTACATAGTTTTAGGTTTACAGAAAAATTGAACAGAATAAATAGAGTTCCCATATGCCTCTCTTATTTTGCAATAGTGTGGTATAGTTGTTATATTTGATAAGCCAATTTTGATATATAGTTACTAAAGTCCATAGTTTACGTTAATATTTATTCTTTGTGTTGTATGATCTGTGGATTGTGCCATATGCGTGATGTCATATGTCTACCATATTTGTCATACAGATCAATTCACTGTCCTAAAATATCCCCTGTGTTCCATGCTTCATTAATCTCTTCCCCATCCCTGAAAACCACTGAGCTTTTTCTCTCAATAGTTATGCCTTCCTCAGAATGGCACATGTTTGTAATCAAAATATAGCTTTTTCACTTCTTTCACTTAGCAGCATGCATTTCAGATTCCTCTACATATTTTCACAGTCTGATAGCTCATTTTGATCAGTAAATAATATTCCTTGTATGGTCATACCAAGTGTATTTTTCTATTCACCTATGGAAAAACATCTTGGGTACTTACAAATTCTAGGCGTTCTGAATAAAGCTGCAGGAGAGAGAATTTTTAAAAATCTATCTCTACTTCTCCCTCTCATAAGATACTAATTTTCTAGAAAGCCCAACCTAATGGGAATTCCTCTAGAGTTGTACTGTTGCTCTAGTATTTTAAGCCATGGCAAAGGAAAAAAGAATAGAAACATTTAATAATGACCTTTCTTTCACAGAACACAAAATTTTATTTTAATTTTGAACAGATCCTGAGGATCTTGACTACAAAGTCAACTATTTCTATCCGAATGTTATTAGATTACCTGAGAAATTTGCATTTACTTCCTTCTCAGAAAATTTATAAAGATATCTTATAAACTGAAAAAAATGTGTATTTACACATGCTCAAGTCATATATGTGTAAAACTGTTCTGTTTGCAAAGTAGAAAAATATTTTTCTCTAAAAGTGGACCTATGATAAAAAGAATAAAATATACTTAACTTGTCACACTTTTCCACAAATTAATTACATCAACATCTAATATTGGAATTCAAGATAAAAATTCTACATAATTAAATTTTCAATTAAACTTATTGACAGCCTCAATTTCTTGTTTGTTTAAGGAAGTTCAGAGTAAGGCTATTTTATCCATTATAGATACCTGTCCATAAGATAACATTAGTTTATCTTGTAGGTCTTGTATTGATTTTTTGACCTATCAGCTGTATTGAAAATAAAATTCTGAATTAAACTGACATATCCCTTCTTGCCCAATAAATATGGAAACAAGGCGAAAGGAGCCTAATTACTGAGTATGCACAGTAAGGCATGTGCCTTTGCTCATTGTCTGACTGCACCAGGTACAGAGCAGCTTCTCTGCTTTTGGCCATGTGAGTCCTCCAAAGACCTGAAGCATTTTAGCTTCGTTAGTGCTGTGCAAACCCTGGTCAGCAGGCTCAGGATCGCCCCTTTGCACTAATTAATGTCACCCCCAGCCCCTCTGTAATGAGTCACTTAGCTCAGCCTCCATTTGCCACCAGACTACTCTGCAAGAACATCCCCTTAGTGTGGATCTAAATGCTGCCACCAGCTTTATTATATCACATTGCTTTTCACTTAAAATAATGTCTGCATTATTTTATTACTAAATCACACACAAATCATTTTTATTACAAGTCCACTCGGTAGCATCACTTTAATGTTATTCCAACAATTTTGCACCTTTCCCCCCTCTTGATCTCTAGCCAAAGAAACTGTCCTACTTCCACAGCTGACATTGAGGACCTTCCTGCTTAGAATATGAATTACTACTGCTAAATCTCGTGAATTTATCCCCAAACTGTTCACTTTTACGTGGCTAGTTTTCACTCTCATATATAACATTCTTATAAAAATATCCACTTAGGTAGCCATGTCTTTTGAAATGTGCCTTGGTCTTTTTACTTCTTCTTTGTTAGCTTTTTATGTCTGCTCCTCTCTCTCTCTCTCTCTCTCTCTCTCTCTCTCTCTCTCTCACACACACACACACACACACACACACGCACACACACACACAGACACACTCAAATATACACACATACTCTCTTTCAGATCAAAAATATTATTGCTGTAGGGGTCATTTGTCCTTGTAATTTATCCTTAAACAATAGGTGAGTTTGTTTTGTTTTGTTTTGCTTTGTTTTGTTTCGGTACTGGAAGTTGAACCCAGGGCTTCACGCTTACATGCTCTACAAGTGCTGGACCACTGAGCTGCACCCTCAACCCATTTCTCTCTCTCTCTCTCTCTCTCTCTCTCTCTTTTACTTTTTGAGACAGGGTCTCGCTAAGTTTCACAGACTGCCTCTGGTCTCGAACTTGCGATCCTCCTGGCTTCGCCTCCCGAGCCACTGGGAGTACAGGCGTGCGCCACCGTGCCCAGCTCAATAGATGAGTTCTTTTAAGACTTGTCCTGCCAGCACATTGACACTATACTTCAGCATTCTCCATCCCTTTCAGATGTAAAGGAGTGATGCCAGACTATACAGAAAGTCAAGGGCAAATGTTTCATTTTATTTTATGAAAGCATTAAAACATTAAATAATTTTGAGTAACAGATTGACCAGTCTAAAGCAGCATTTTGGAGAAATTGATTTTCAGAATTCCTTCTAAGTTTTATTACTGTCTTAGTAGTGGGGAAACACCATATTCACTCACTATCTCTAATTCCTTAAATTAAGTAAAATCTTAATTTGTGATTTTCCTACACAAGAACAAAAGTGTTTCTCAGAAGAAATGACAACAGAAAGTTGTGATATAAACAGAAGAGAAGTTTATCCACAATCCGGCAACAAAATATCGCCCATGTCATAACTACAAATTGAGACACCAGTCATGGTAAAAATTATTTAAATATGAAGATATAAATGTCTAGCTTGGTGTAAAACCAACAACAAACCAGTCCAAAAGCCTGTAACTGGGAAAATGCTTTATGAAAGACAGAAAGTGGAATCAGAGTAGGGCAAAGAAAGTGGTTTTAAAGCAATTTTGCACTTTACAAATTAATTCCTTACTCTAAGAAATCACAAGACAGTTTCTTATGCTGTGTTATAAAAACACAAGGGAGGAGGACAAGTTTTGCATTTTAGTAATTGGAAATTTTGCCACACTTCTTCATTTGAGGGGGCCAGGAATTCTCTTCTTGATTCAAATGTCAACCTGAAGCCATGAACTATTAAAATTATATATAGAAGAAATTTGAATCTATAGAAATGCAAGAAAAAGTGATGCTCTCATATTTAAAACCTTCACAAATTATTAAAACACTAAATTTTAAAAAACTAATGTTTTTAAATTATTTTTCTGATTGGCAATCACTTCATATAGTTGTTATTTATTGAGAGTTATTTTATGATCTGTCTACAGCCATACCACCCAGGCACCTGATCACGTCTAATGTCAGAAGCTAGGCAGGATAGGGCCTGCTTAGTCCTCAGATGGGAGACCAACTGGCAGTACCAGGTGTTGTAGGTTTGGGAGAAAGACCCAGCAGCCCACTCCAGCCATTGAAAACCCTATGGATAGCAGAGACACGCTGTCAGAATGCCGGGCATGACACAGTGTCAGGTAATGTTTTATTTTGTTGTACATAGGGTCACTACAAGTCAGACCTGGCTTGACTACACCTAACCATATCAACACAACATTTTATGATCAGTGCTACATGTTAAGAAAAGGCACCAAAGGTAAAAAGCTCTGAAATTAAGCATTAGGAACAGGACAAACCTTCTCCTAATAGACATTGAATGGTCACACTTTCCTTTTACATAGATCCCAGAATGGACATTCCTTAAAACCATGTTGGTTCTTCAAACACTCTCAATGACCAGGTGTGGATGGGTCCTCAATGAGGAAGCTATGCCTATTGGAAAATGGACATTGACAAGAGTATTCAGGGTTCACAGCTGGGTAGGCACAAACCTCTCACTGAAGACCTCCAGACTGTAAGTCCAGAAAACTTTCCATATTTTAAACAACTACTCGTTGTTTCAAATAAAGTTATTTTTAAAAGTCAAATCCTGTCTTTTAAGTCCAATCCCCTCACCCTTTCAACTACTTTCAGTTTTGAGCTACTTTTAACAATTGGGATCATACACTTCTCAAAATTTTCCTAAAATTATAGAGAAATAGACACACATACACAGAAGTGCACAAATACTAAAGAATTGTCATGACATTATACATTTTTCCCACTCAGCAACATAGCACAAATAATTTTACATGTTATTACATGCATAGTCCATTATAAAGATGTGATGTAATCTATTTTACCATTTTCTTATTAGTGGACATCTATGTTTGTGGTGGGCAGAGATATATGCATTTGAACTCTTAGCTATGAGTCCTAAAAATGATATTTCTAGGTTATAGGAAATATGCATTTAAATTTTTAATAGCTATTACCAACTAATCTCCAAAGGTCTTACAAATTCACATTAATACTGCAGTGGATGAGAAGGTCATTTTCCTGCCACAGAACAGCCTAGTATATAGTATAGCACAGGATGTTTTCAATTTTCTTTACATTATCCCAGTCAGAGAGTCAAAAAGGGATATTTTGCTTTAATTGTCATTACTTTAATTAGTTCTTACATTGAGCAACTTTCTTCCTCTTTGTCAGTCATTTGTAGTTCTTCATTTCTGAATTGACTATTCATAATCTTTGTCCACCTTTCTATGAAATGATTAAAATTTTTTTCTTACTGTTTTGGAAGAATTCTTTAACCATTAGGAATATTTGTTACACACCCATTGTATATGGTACAAGAATTTCACATTAGTTGTTTGTATTTTAACTTTGAATTTGCTGTCTCTTATAGAATTTAGAATTTTAATATACTCAAGTCTGCTGTGGTACTTTCTTTATGGATTCTGACTTGTACGTCTTCCTTAAGAGTACTGCTCCAAGTTTATAAACATTTTATTCTAATGTTTATAGTTTTTACATTTAGATTTTTATCTATCTTGTTTGTTTTTGTTTTGCAATACTCGAGGATTGAACCCAGGGCCTCACACATGCTAGGCACGTGCTCTACCAACTGAGCAGCACCCTTTGACCTTTTCCATTTTTATTTTTGAGATAAAGTCTCACTAAGTCACACATGCAGTCTCTGGTCTCAAATTTGTAATCCTCCTGCCTCAGGCTTCCAAGTCTCCAGGATTACAAGCATGTACTTTGTCTTTAGATATGGTATGATGGAAGAGTATAAGTTCATGTACTGCTTGTAAAAATCCAATTGTTCAAACATCTCATTGGTTTGAAATATTGTGCTCTGGTTGCACTTCTTCTAGGCTGTATCTGTTGGTTCCTCTGCAGTCCATGTTGTTGTTGTTGTTGTTAGGTGCCATCGAGTCAGTATCCGACTCATAGTGACCCTCATAGGGTTTTCAATGGCTAACTGTTTCGGGATTGCCTTGGGAGTGGATTGCCAGGTCCTTCTCCCATTTTTTGCAGTGCTGGGAATTGAACTCGGGACCTCAGAGACTGCAGCACAGTGCTCTATCAACTGAGCTAAATCCCAGCCCCGCTTAAAAAATGTAAGAACCCTTATGTTAGGATGTGTGAGAAGCATGTGGCAATTCACTCCCAAGGTAATCCTGAAACAATCAGCCATTGAAAACCCTGTAAGGGTCACTATGAGTTGGACACGACTGGAAGGCACCTAACAACAACATGTCAGGATGTTGTATTGTAATGTAATTGGGTTCCATTGGGCTCCTTATTTATCTTCCAGTCTCATCTTGTTTTACTATAACTCTTTTGTCTCTTTCACTATCACTAAACACACATTATTATTTTTATTGATTCTGGTCAAATTTTTCTATATAGATGTTAATATAAACTTTTAGGATATTGATTAGGGTTGAATTATATTTTTATACTCATTTAGTAAAGAATGACATCTTCATACTATTATTCCATCTAGGAAAGATCCAGATTTTGTTCTATATTGGGCAAAACAATGTTTTTGTAAAATAACATTCTTATGAATCCTGAAAGACAAGCATTGATGACAGTAGCTTTTAATTCGATTCTCTAACATAGCAGGACATAATTATAAAGGAACTATGACACTAACTCCATGAATCTTTTAACTCTAGACTTTGCTCTATATGAGGAGACACTTCTATCATTTTTAGAACTTTTTTCTTTCTTTTCTAATATTACTTTTGCTTTTGTTCCCCCAGGGGTGAAAAAGTGTTGGACTAAATTTGGCATGTATAAAGGTTTGGTCACAGAGATAATCTAGAGAATTGAAGATATGCCAGTTAAGACAGGCTCAATGTAACTCTGGTTGCTACAATGAATGGTTTTGCCCTCTCTGCCTAGCCGGTGAGATGACCTGGTACAATGAACTCAGTAAATGAGCAATGGTGTGAAAAGACTGACCATTTTTGTCACCTTTCCTTGTAACCTCCTTAGCCCTGTTGCTGAGACTATCAACCAGGGAGACAATTAGTACCAGTTACATTCTATTCTTCCGACATGGACAGCTACTCACCAGGAAAGGGACCAATTCATTTCATCCACGTCGCTGAACAATCACTGGGTCATATAGACTTTTAGTCACTGCCAAAGTGAACTCCATTTGAACCACCAGACCTAGTTGTGTGAGTCCATCTGTCACTGCCATGCCAACTGTTCACCCATACAGACACTGTGTTAAATGCAATAGCCTCTAAGATGATTTATAAGTTCCCTTCTAAATACAGGTCTATGTCTTTGATATGAAAAAAACATTACACAAAACAGAGGTATCAATATTTTTTGTGTGTCTCCTGCTTCTTCATTCTAATTTGTCTTATTGAATGTGTCATTATTTATTATATGCATTTGTGAAGCTCAAATCACAGATAATTCTTGGTTTTCTTCTATCTCAAACTTTCTTAGAACTTATGCTGATTATTTCACATAAATTGTTGTTGTTGTTAGGTGCCATCGAGTCAGGTCTGAATCATAGGGACCCTCACTAGGTTTTTAATGGCTGATTGATTGTTTCAGGAATGGACTGCCACATCTTTCTCCCACTTAACATAAATAGAATATAGCAATTTTTTAAAAAGGGATTCAGAGTTAAAACATGCCCATGACTCTTTTACAAAAGACAAAGGGTTAGCCAGGCATGGTGGCACATACCTATAGTTTCAGAAACCTGAGCGGGAGAAGCAGTAGGATCAGGAGTTCAAGGCCAGAGGCAGCCTGTGTAACTTCACAAGACCCTGAACAAAATAAAAAATAAAAACTGTGCTGGGGGTTCAGCCTTGTGGTAGAGCACTTGCAAAAGTACGTGGTAGGCCCAGGGTTCACTCCCCAAGTATTGGGGAAAAAAGAAAACACAGAAGCTCATAATACACAAAGGTCCAAGTTACAAAAGCTTTTACAACTGGTCTTTTTTCTCTTTTGCAGACCTAGACAAAAGTACAATGATGTGGTTAATTGTCCATCCAGTATAGACAGTAAAAGATGGTGGTGGCTGTATTAAAATAATAGATGCCTAAAGAGTCTCAGACACTATGTAGGGCTGGCAGAGTATGTAGTTTAGATACTCCCATGCCTTCTAAATAAGGCTTGAGGTCTGAGTGGGATAAATTTCCTGAGCCATTCCTAAGGAATATCTACCAGTGCTTTATCTTTCTGAGTTTTACTGCCAAACAACACAAATGAAGATAAACTAGTCGTTAAAGTAAAATAATAAAATCTTCTGTTTTACCCCCTTTTGGTAGCCAGAGTTCTGAAGTTGAGTGTAAGTATTTGCCATATATGTTCATTGTCACTTCCTGTGATTAATTTTATTTTTAAAATCAGAATCAATTTCATTTTCTGGTGACATTAAAAGGGATCACTCCACTTAATGAAAGTATTAAATGAAATCACAATTAGAGGTTGTATGTTGTTGTTGTTGTTAGGTGCCGTAGAGACGGTATCCGACTCATAGCGACCCTCATAGGGTTTTCAATGGCTGAGTGCTTCTGGATTGCCTTGGGAGTGGATTTCCAGGCCCTTCTCCCATAGAGGTTGTATAGTAGCCCACAAAGATGCTATAATATGAATAGTCTATGTATCTATGTATCAAATGGCAATGTACCATCAAAAGAAGGTATGCAGATGCACAGAGAGATCTTATTTTTGAAGTCTCCTCTTCAACATGCAGAATTGGAAGTGTTAAATTCCATGGTGGAGAAGAAAAGGTGGTCCTCAGCTCCACCTTCCAGGAGCACCCCTGGCCTGGCACCAGGTCTGGGCACCAGAAACCTCAAGGGAGTGGATGTGTTGCTTCCTTACAATTGCTGTCTTGTAACAAATCACCCATTGGTTATGTTTATTATTTTATTAGTTCATACCAATCACCTCCTCTGAGATAACTGGTATAATGCAATTCATCTTCTAAAACAATCAGTCAGCAAAGTCTGCAAGAAGCAAGCCTACATTTGAGATCAGAATCATGAAATTCAAATTTAATCTATAAAATTAAGTTCAAGGAAATAACCCTGAAATTTACCCTGACAGGAAGATTATTTTTATGTAGGACTACATAAATAAACAACACAGCCGATCATGGTGGTGCATGTCTGTGTTCCCAGCAACTCAGAGGCTAAAGCAGGGAGATCACGATTTAGAGGCCAGAAGCAGCCTGAGCAACTCAGAGAGACCCTGTTACAAAATAAAAAATAAAAAATGGCCTAAGGGTGTAGCCAGTGGTTGAGCACTTGCAAAGGATGTACAAAGCCCCGGGCTCAATCCCTAAGTACTCCAATAAATAAATATATTAATTATTTAATAATAAATAAACAACACCATGTATAAAGCTGAAGTTTTCAAGGCTTTAAAATACTGCTCCATGTTGTGGCTATGAAAGGCGTGAGCAAGTTAACAAAAACCAAGCTTGTGTTGGCACATCAGGAACACATTCCATGGGGAGTGAAAAATTGTCTTTGGTAACCATTGCTCAGAACAAGAAACAGCACCTACTGAAAAGAGCATAGAATTTATACTATAAATAAAAACCAAAGCCTCAAATACAAAGCTGTGAGAATAGGAGAATAATTTTACCTGCTTAATGGGAAGACTATTCAGGACATTTATTGTTTTTACTCTTGCCTTCTCTCTAGTGAATATATTACTTGAGCTTGGGTTCCTGTCCCAGGAAAGAGAGATTGCCTTCCTCTTAGTGATTTCCCATTTAGTTTTCATCTTCTAGAGTGTAAGAATAAATGCATAAAATGGAAATGGATTTGAGCATGATGCATGATTGAAAAGAATGATTTGGAGCAAAAATGTATTAATAGGTTGAATTAGCTTTCATTGGTTACCTCTTACACCCGAGATACTGTACTAGCCACTTTACATGATGGTCTTGATTTAGAAAAAAAAAAATAAGAGTTTTTCAATTTAAAATAATAGTAAGTAATTAATAAAAACAAAAGAGATGGGAGTGTATCTCAGTGGTAGAGCACTAGCTTGGCATACAGAAGGTTTTGTGTTCCACCCTCCACTCAGTGCTGCCAAAAAGTTTTAAAAAATCACAACTAAATATAGGTGATGCAAATAGTGCCTAAGCAATAATTTCAGGTATGTAAAGGCAGGACAAACCACAAAACATGTAGAAAACAAGTTGTCTTCTTTTTTCAGGACCTTGTGCATGCTAAGCAAGCACTCTACCACTAAGTTAAATTCCCAGCCCGCTTTCAGGGTTTATGCAGAAATATGGGTCTAAGTGGGAGGGCTCCCATCTAGATGGCACCTAACAACAACAGCAACAGAAAGTAACTAGTTTACCAAGGGTTAAAAACCTATCATAAGCAAGGCAAGGCCCTGCAATCAGTGTAAGGTTACTAAGGCAGTGAATAAAATAAAAAAGAAGAGAAACTTTGCACTATTAAAATGCATGTGAGGAATAGGTTGAGGGACTTTATGTATGTATGTATTTATCTATTTATTTATTTTTGTTTGTTGTTGTTGTTAGGTGTCATCAAGTTGCGTCCAACTCATAGCAAACCTCATAGGGTTTTCAATGGCTGATTGTTTCAGGATTGCCTGCAAGGTGGATTGTCATGTTCTTCTCCCATTTTTGCAGTGGTGGGAATCGAACCTAGGACCTCAGAGACTGCAGAGTGGCACTCTACCAACTGATGATGTCCAGTAATGAAGCACTCAAAAACACACTAACATTTTCATTTCTCCACTAGATCATAAATTCTGGAAGGCTGCAACAATTCTTATAGGCCCATACATAATTCCCAGTGCAATTCTAGATACACTCAAGGCTAGTTTATTAAGTATTGATATTAGAAACTAAGAAGGTCTGCTACACTTGCATAATTAATGATTAAGATAGTTTATATTTTAAAAGATAACCAAATGGGATTTTTAGCAGCCATAGTTCCAGGACATGATTTATGTCCAGATGTAAAGCAAGTAATGCACCATGCTCAGTGCTAAACACCATCTCTAAGGACAGGTACCGCATGGAAAAGAGAACAAGAGGTGAGATACTTTCTATTATTCGGTGCTTATCATCAAGGGAACAATATTGCTTTAAAGCCATTGATATTCCCCAACAGACACTTTGGTTTTGGTCATAATTGTCTCATTTGATATGGTACTCAGTCAACATTTTTTGTCTTCTTTTGCCCAGAAAAGACCTGAGAATTCAAGCCAGTCAGTTGAGAATCAATTCTATGCTATAGAGAAATATGGCTGGTGTCACCTGGCTGTGTTACTGCCAGTCCTATTAGCTAAGTCCTTCCTGGCTCAGCAATGTTGTATTACACTATACACAGTGGTAGGGAGAGGATTGTGCCAGGAACCAACAGCCGAGGGTGTTGTACAGAGCTAACATTTACTGAGTACTCATTATATGCCTACAAATTTTCTAAATTCTTTACATAGACTGATTCATACAATCCTCTGCCAACTCGATTAGGTAGATACTGTAATTCTCTGCAGTTTAAGAAGAAACTGAGGTGAAAGAAATAAAGAAAGTTGCTGGAGGGAGAGTGGGGGAAAGGAAGGAAAAATAAGGAAATATTGACCAATGCGTATTAAGTCACAATGAGGTTCAAGAAGCTCTGGTGGATGCTACTGCACAGTACAATGACTATTCGTTGTTGTTAGGTCCCATTGAATCTTATCCAACTCACAAAGACCCTCATATGGTTTTCAGTGGCTGTTTTGGGATTGTTTTGAGAGTGGGCTGCCATATATTTCTCCCATTTTTGTGGTGCTGGGTATTGAATCCAGGGCCTCAGAGAGCACAGAGTGGCACTCTACCAACTGAGCTAAACCTTGGATAACAATAATATATGATATATTTCAAAAAGCTAGAAAAAAGGATTCTGAAAATTGTCCCCATAAAAAAATGAGAAATGCTTCAGGAGCTAGATATGTTTCACCTTATTTAAACATTACATGATGTATTGTTGTTGTTGCTGGTGCCTTCAAGTCATGTCCGACTCATAGAGACCCTCATAGGGTTTTCAATGGCTGATTATTTCAAGATTGCCTTGGGAGTGAATTGCCACATCCTTCTCCCATTTTTATGGTGCTGGGAATTGAACCTAGGGCTTCAGAGACTGCAGAGGGGCACTCTACCAACTGAGCTAAACCTGAGATAACAATAACATATGATATATTTCAAAAAGCTAGAAGAAAGAATTCTGAATATTATGCCCATAAAGAAGTGAGAAATGCTTGAGGAGCTAGATATGTTTCACCTTATTTAAACATTACATGATGTATACATATATCAAAATATCACATGGAACCCCATTAGTATGTATAATTTTATGGTTTATGTAGCAGTTAAAAATAAATTTAATTTTTTTTAAAGAGAAACATACTACAAGTCACATAGCTATCAAGGGTAGACAATGGGAGTCAAATCTAGGGTAGGCAGCTTCAGAGGGGTGGATCTAAACTCTCCCATACTGTATCAGTCCTCAGAGGTCCCTGCTCCACATTGCCTATGCTAAGGACAGCCCCTCCTGCTTCCTGGGGTCCCACTCTTCTCTTTATGCCTGCTCAACAGTATTGGGGTCCTCAGGACTGCATCCTTTCCATCATAGTCTGCTGATGCTAATCTGATTTCACAGACTGGGTAAGTTTTAAAGAAAGGATATTTCCCTTGGCTCATGGCCCTGGATGTCCATGGTTAAGGTCCTGCATCCAGTAACATCCATCTTGCTTGCAGAGTCTTGAGGCAATGAAGATGATCTGGTAAGAGACAGGGGACACGCATATGTATCTACCCATCTCTCTCTCTTCTTATAAAACCACCAGTGTGGAATCATAGGAGGTTCCACCTTATCAAATCCTAATCATCTCCTAAATGCCTCATTTCTAAACAAATATTTGAATGAAGTTTCTACTCTCTTAATACTTCACCAGTCTGCAGCCATGCCACTGTAGCATCTGATCCCATCAGATCTTAGAAGCTAAGCAGGGTCTGGCCTGATTAGTACATGGATGGGAGACCACCTGGGAACACCAGATACTGTAGGCTTGGGAGAAGGACCCAGCAACCCACTCCCAAAAAACAATAAGCCACTGAAAACCCTATGAATAGCAGAGAAGCACTGACAGTAGTGTTTCACCTGTGGTACATAGGGTCGCTGTGAACTGGACACCTACTCCATGGCACCTAACAACAAGAACAATACTTCAGAAAGGAAGATTAAACTCCAACATGTTTTGGAGAGAACAAGACACATTCACACCATAGCACCTTAACTCTACTCTCTTATCTTAGATTCTTCCTTTTCTCTTCACTTCGTACCTCATGGGTCCACGCTGTACCTGTCATATTTCCACCAGTTGCTTCTATGCTGGGGGAATCCCCTACTTCATCTTCAAACTCTTACTTGAAAGCATTTGCATGCATGATAGGGACAAAAAAGAGAGTCTGGATAAAGAAACCATTGAAGAGATGCTAAAAATGCAAAAAGGTTGATTGGATGAGGTAAGCCAAATACTCAGAAACTTCTTATTTGCCTTCATCAAGTATTATTGTTGTTGTTAGGTGCCATCAAGTCAGTGTCTGACTTGTAGCGACCCTACATACAACAGGTGAGACACTATCATCAGTTCATCTCTGCTATTCATAGGGTTTTCATTGGTGGATCATCAAGGGTTAGATAGCTATATAGTACCACATTCTGAGGGCCACTGGTAAGAGAATACCAGTGTTACATGAGAGAGTGCAAATAAAGCTGGTAAGTTGGGATTTTTAACACCAGAACAACCATAAAAGCAACTCGGTGTGACTATTGAGAGACAGGCTTCCATGTGTTTCATGTTTGTGAGGATATGTCCCTGGTATGACTATCACCCCCAAAAGTCACTTTGAAAAATTCCAAAATTGCTTTCCAGACTCATTCATAAAGAGTGTAAAAAATTTACTGTCCGCTGCACTCGATGTCAATGACCTCTGAAGGATGATAAATTCATTCTAATGATCTCCCCAGCTAGTCGTGTGGGGTGGGCTGCCAGGGGAGGGACAAAACTCAGGCCAGACTCAGCAGGCTGGTCGTTTGGGGATATTAACATTTCTCTAGGCAGATCTTCAGACTTCACTTCCGCCCTTCTGTTCCTGGCTGATACTCTCTCAGATATAAACTCAGATGTGTAGCATTATTTATTTCTACATTTATCACCCGAAGTGTTAGTCTTTGCCTTGTTATCATCAATACCACAGCAAACAGAGATGGCACCATAAACTATAAAGGAAATAGGGGGAGAAGGTTGCAGTTGCTGTAGGGTTTGATGTCATTTCTTTACTAGGTAGCAAACTAGACTTATGACTGTCAGGTGTGTTTTTATTCTTTCACATGTAGGGAAATAAGAGACTGAAAGAGAGGTTATCTGTGAATGATCAGAGCCAAAATGGACTTCATATTTTCTCCTGTTTCAGTCAGATTAAGTAAAGTGACCTACAATTACTTATTGTCCAAGCCAGAACATTTTTGACAGTAAAATAAGGCACTATTGGGTTGGGGGTGTAGCTCAGTGGTAGAGTTGTTGCCTAGCATGTGCAAGGGCTGAAGGCCCAGGATCAAAAAAAAAAAAAAAACAGAAAATACATAAGGCATTATCACCTCAAAGCTAAGCAGTGTTTCTACATAATGTCTTTCTACTTAGAACTAGGGTTGGTAGAACTTACCATTGGAGAGAGTTTGTCACCCTCTCCAAACAAGGTGGGCCACCTAGCTGTTATTTTACTTGATTTACACCCCTGCTAACCCCACAGCCTCTTTTTTACCCCAACTGAGGCCTCCATCTCGTCTCTCATCATTATCACTCAGAAGTATGGTTGTCCATGAAAGCACATGCCAGCTGAAGTTGAATATATTTATAACTTCCCTGCCTAACTTATACAACATTGTCAATCACCATTGAGCTCTCTGTGCAGAAAACTAAATGCTGCTTAATTGCACAATTTATCTTGCAACTGTAGTATCATTAACTCAGCAAGTTTGTCATATAGCCCAAAAGAGTGACCTACTAATCAGCTACCAATAGCACTGTAGATGAAGTATCCAGTGTATTAAGCTAGTATTTCTAATCCCTGAGAAGGTGAATATGAAAATTGGGTGACCGTTTTATAGAATTGAAACAAGCTGGGTGAATTTGCCTTCAAAATTTTCTGCTCAGATTCCTAAGCATGGGGATAATTATAGTTAAAGTAATGAAAGAGCGCTTGTTCTGCATAAAATTCCCACGGTACCTAGCCATCAGAGTAATCTAATAATTTTATACCCACAGATTACCAGGATATGGCTATTTTGTCAACAGTTATTTTAGTTTTAACAGGAGATCTGTAAAATGACAATGCCTACAAAGCCCAATGCCTGCAGCTTTACCACTGTGGCATCTGATTCCATCAGATCTCAGAAACTAAGCAGGGTTGGGCCTGGTTAGTACTTGGATGGGAGACCGCCTGGGAACACCAGGTACTGTAGGTTTGGGAGAAGGACCAGGCAACTCACTCCCAAAAGCCAATCAGCCATTGAAAACCCTATGACTAGCTGAGAAGCAGTAACAATACTGTTTCACCTGTTGTACACAGGGTCACTACAAGTCTGACACCGACTCGACAGCACCTACCAACAACAAGGCCCAAAGGAATAAATTTACAAATAAATAATTGCAGTTACTTGATCCACACCACCATGCTAGAGTTGCTATTACTCAAGTGACAATCGAGTGTTTGATTAGATATGACCCAACTCAAATGCAAAGACGTCTAATCATCTGCACCACTGAGAATCAACTGTTACACATAAATATTCAAAATTATTAAAGCATACCTAATCATATGACAAGCCTGCAGCTGTAACCCTGTGGCATCCGATCCCGTCAGATCTCGGAAGCTAAGCAGGGTCGGGCCTGGTTAGTACCTGGATGGGAAACCGCCTGGGAACACCAGAAGCTGTAGGCTGGGAGAAGGACATGGCAACCCCCTCCCAAAAATCAATCTGCCATTGAAAACCCTATGAACGGCAGAGAAGCACTGACAATAGTGTTTCCCCTGTTGTACAGAGGGTCACTATGAGTCGGATACCGACTCGACAGCACCTAAAAACAACAACAACAATCATATGACAAACGTTACCATTGAACCAATCACCAGGTTCCTAAAGTAATCACTATGGGTTGAGCATCCTCAGCCCAAAATCTAAAGTGTTTCAAAATCCAAAGCTTTTTGAGCCCCAACATAATGCCACACCTGATCACTTGTGATGGGTCACAGTAAATCTGCAGGCACTTCAAGAATATTGTATAAAATTACCTTCAGGTCATGAGTATAAAGTGTATATGACACATGCATGAATTCCATGTTTAGACTTGGGTCCCATCTCTAAGATTTCTCATTATGTGTATACAAATATTACAAAATCCCCCAAATCCAAAATCCAAAGCACTTCTGATCCCAAGCATTTCTGATAAGGGCTACTTGTACTAGTCTTCTAAAGGAAAGTGACCATAACTTAACTTTTCTTGAACTTGAGTCATCTTTGTGAGTCCTCATCATGATATCTCTTCTGTGATACCCTCAATGCCTGTTTTTTTGCGATAGTTAGTGTTCTCTATCCATTCAAGGTCAGCTGTCACTTCCATTGTCATTAAACTTCTATCTAACATCATGTCACCTCTTATCCCTCTAATTTATTGCTGAAAACTGCTAAGTGGTCAAAAACCAAATGTCGAATATCATTAAGGATGGTTTGTTAAGAACAGTTGCTTGGATACCAAGTCCTTGTTTTACTTGTTTTACTTGTTTTACATTGAGAACTGAATTTCTAAGAGTTCAAAATGAACCTTCCAAGTGACATGGAACGTATGTCCTTTGCTAAGTCTTCTTGCTAACTCCTCATGTAAAAAGGTATGGTTTTCTTTTTCTCTTATTCATTAGACAGCTACTACCATTTTAGCATTGTGCCTCTCTTATTAGCTGACTAAATCCAAAATGCAGTTGCCCCTTCTTCCTTTTTTTAAATAATATATTCCAAGGATTTCACAAGAATAAGAAAGTCAAAAAACCAAAGAGACAAAAAAAATTTTTTTTTGCAAATATCTGTCCTGTTCAAAAGAATGGCTGACAACAAATCATGTCTGCCCCTCTTGGGCTTCAAAACTGCCTGAAAAGAGAGTGGGAAATGGGTGCAGACACTGCCATGCATTCCATTTAAATCTCATGTTCCAAATTTTAGAATTCTTGTTCTGAGCCAAAGTCATGCCAAATTCCCTACCTAATATTAAGCATTCCTGAATTACCTTTCTTTGTGAGTTATCCCAAAAATAGCATCATAGGAGGTACAGAAAATGGACAAAACAAAATAATGATTGGCATCCATGGCTGCATTACACAGACCACAAGATCCCATGTAGACACACTGGTGTGTCCCCATCATCTCTCCTGACCTCTATAAACCGCAATGTCACCAACAAAACAAGGCAGAGTGCAGAAGTAATTACCTAGCTAATTCAAACAGAAAAAAAAAATTGTCTGTAGCGTTGGCTACATTATTAGAAGAATCCAGTCGGAAGTGTCTCTGCTACCTGGATTATCTAAGCAATTACCTCAAACCTCCTCTTCATTCTGAATCCTGTCAAAGAACATCCGCTCTTCAAATTTATAAACAATAGTATCTCTAAGCAAATGACTGAGGTAACATTTAAATCCAGCTGTCGATCCCTCCAAGGTAAAATTCATAGCATTTTATTCCACAGTGAGATATACAGAGAAATACTAAAATCCCAAGCACAAATTTGCTATAGAATTAATATCACAATTTGTCACTGATAATGAAAGAGTATAAAACAGGTCCTGACAGCATGTTATTTCCGTAGCAGATCATTCTTTATAAAACCCAAACAAGGTTTTCCCTTGCAACTGTGGAAATTATTTTTTCCCTAAATTTACAAACCAAAATAATATTAATATTGTGGTTAGTAGCCATCTGCTTCATGAGAATTCTGTGCAATCATTAGTCTAAACTGATGGCATCGTGGCAAACTGCCACATCCCAAGAGGCCAGCCTCTAAAACTCATCAACATCTTTGAATCAGTGTCAAATCCAAGAGGGCAAGCCACAAAATGGGAGAGCCATATCATGGAATTCTGTTTTTAGATATTGAATTCCACAATATTATCCTACCCCAGTCTATATTCTGAGCGAGGCATCTGAGACAGGCAGTCAAATGGAAACACCAGGCAGCAACGAATAAACACAAAGCATTTAGGTCGAATGCCAGGTCCTACAGAGCAACTAGCAACCTGTGTTCCACTCAACAACAGTGGTTTTCACAACAAAGTCAGGAAAAGATCAAGCTGTGAGGAGTTCAGCTTATCAGATAATCTCACTGAAGTCACTGTAACTTTTTAGGTGCCAAAAAAAAAAAAAAAAAGAAGGAAAGAAAGGAACAAAAAAGAAAAAAAAAAAACCCTGCAGATGCAGCCTCATGCAGAGGGATCCAAAGGAGGTGTGAACTAAGTAATATTTCTCACATATTTTCTACCATAAAAACTTGCACTAGAATTTTCTGAATTTAAATGTTTCATCCAATAAGCTGTGTACTCTCTTGCCATTTTTAATAGCCTGTTCTAATGATTTTCATTTAGAAAGGCAAAAGAGTGCTGTAATTTTAAATGTTTAATCAATCTTCAAGAACTCTGTGTTTGTAATCGTGGACCATATGAATGGTAACAGAATAGGGTACATGCCCAAAAATGATTTAGCAAGGCACCCAGTAGCCATTTTTCTCTGGTATGTTGTAATCACATAGTAATTTTCTTAGATGGAGGCTACAAGGCTAAGTACACGCACAAATTTATTTGGTACCTGGGGGCTAACCCAGGGCCTTGTGCCTGCTGGGCAAGTGCTTGACTCATGAGCTGGCCTCCTACACCCCAACCCCTTTTTTATTTTTTAATCTGAGACAGAGTCTCACTAAATTACACTGCCTGGCTCTGCTCTAGACTCTGCATGATCCTCCTACCTCAGCCTCCTGAGTTGCTGGGATTACAGGCATAAACCACAAGGCCCCACTGTCCTTACTCTTTACTTAAAAAACAAAAACAAAAAATTCATATTTTGCAAAATAAATAGTAGACTAGCAAAACTTTACCCTCTTATTGCACATAATTCCTGACCTCCCCATAAAACCATAGTCCTCTTGCCTTACCAGCTTCAACTTGGTCATATTTATACCTAAGAATAGAAAGTGTCACCACAAGGATTTCAAACCAATACAATACCTTGACCATTATTAGCTATATTGAGTTCAAACCATACCTAAGGTTTGGGCTAAGTTTTGACCACTTGCCAGCTCTGTGACCTTGAGTAAGAGATTTCATCTTTCTGAGTTTCACGTGCCTCAACAGTAAAAGGTAAATGTTGACCTTAGAATGTTGTGGTGGGAATGAAACAAGGCAGCTTATAAAGCACTGACTGCAGTTCTAAGTCCACAACGTTGTTAGGTGCCCCCAAGTCTGTTCCAACTTATAGAGACCCTATGTACAACAGAACTAAACATTCCCCAACACTATGCCATGCCAGGCACTATGTCAGTCCTTCTCTGCTATTTGTAGTGTTTTCAATGGTTGATTGTATTGGAAGTGGGTTGCTAGGTCTTTCTCCCCTTTTGGGGTGCTGGGGATCAAACCCAGGGCTTCACAGAGCACAGAGCAGCACTCTACAAACTGAGCTAAATCCTAGCCCCAAGTTCCCAATGTGGTTGTTGTTGTTAGGTGCCATCGGGTCGTGTCTGACTCACAGTGATCCTCACAGGGTTTTCCATGGCTGATTGTTTTGGGATTGCCTTGGGAGTAGATTGCCACGTCTTAATCCCATTTTTATGGTGCTGGGAATAGAACCCAGGACCTCAGAAACTGCAGAGCAGCACTCTACCAACTAAGCTAAATCTCAGTCCAAAGTCAACAATAGGCATTCAATAGAGTGTTTATTGTGCAAAAACTTGAAGTTCCAATTTTATGAGAATTTGAAGTCTTGTTTTTAAGTTATAGAAAACTAGACCATAAGTGTAAGCTTTCCAGAATCAAGGGATCAGGAAGGAGAAATTTTTATCTCACTTCCAGATTCTGGTTCTAAGATACTCCTGATTCTAAACCAATTCTGTCCAGCTTTAAACTATCAACTCTTAACCTGTTTCAGTTTTCCTGCCCTGCCGATAAACAAGAAGGTGAATAACATTCATACCTTCCACTGAAGAGAATTATAGTAAACACGCAAAGCAGTAATGAACATGAATCATTTCATAATCTCGACAGTGCTATACAACATAGGCTATTACCACTGAGCAGTAACATACTTGGTAGATAAAAATATGCACCACTCTGATGTGCACGTGTATGGGTTCAAAACTCCACTCTGTTGACAAACAGTGCACGGAGTCATGGTAACTAAATTTCTAAATTTCCATCCATTCTTGGGCATGGTGAGGATAATTCACTGAGTTCTCAAAAAAAAAAAGTTAAAATGACATAAACAAACTTTTGTCACATTGCCTGGCGCATAATAAGTGTTCGATAAAGGTTAGCTACTAAAATTAACCTTAAAGATTATTATGTCTTATGGGCCTTTTTAAGTCATTAAACATTGACTTTCTTTTACAATTTACAATTAGATTATTTCTCACTAGTGTTGTTTTAGTTTCTAAAAGATTAATTATTACCAACTCTGATAACCACTAAAAATTTTTCAAAAAAATATCTGCAGTCATAAAGCATTGTAGTTTGTGATTCTTCTCAAAGAAGCCTCATATCCCTGATTCTTATTAGGCTTAGGGAAATTTCCTACATGATAATGCTCATGGAGATACATGATTGCACTTACAAAGACTTTAATGCTCATAGAAATAGTAATAATTGCCTTCCTCAAATCCTCAAATTTCACAAAGAAGTATCAGTTCATATCACCATTTAATGCCAATTAATAAAAAGCCCTTTTAAAATATCCAATGTCTCATTAAGAAAAATTGGCTTTCCCTGTGGTTCTTCAAGAATATCATTCTGAATCAGTAATGGACAGCAACAATTTCAATAAAGATCAAGCCTTTGTCCCCCTAGTGGTCACATGCAAAATAACAAGAAGTAAGGAAAAGAAAAGAATCAGAATAAGTAACTACTAGTTGTTGTTAGGTGCCGTCAAGTCAGTATCCGACTCATAGAGACCCTCTGTACAACAGGGGAAACACTATTGTCAGTGCTTCTCTGCTGTTCATAGGGTTTTCAATGCCTGCATTTTACTGATGAAGAAACTAAGGCCAACAGATGAAGATTTGGCCAAGACTACACAATTTTTCAGCAATCTATCAGCATATGAAAAGGTTTGGGGCTCTCTTGACCATTATGGTATCTGGATAAGTACCCTCAAATTGGACTTAACTGAGAATCTTGTAAATTTTTTCTTACCAATTGACACTGAAAAGATTTATCTCTAGCTTTCTTTTTCCTTTTAAGGGAGATGTTAAATACATGTTTCCCTTGACAAAGATAAGATCTCAGCTGTGACCATGAATTCTGCCTGTATGTTCTATGAAGGGTTCATTTTTGGGGAATAAAGACTGCCCCTGAGAGTCAAGAAGTACACTAAGATAGCTCTTAGTATAAAATGCCAGCAGGAATTCACACATCTTTGTAGATGGTTAAGGGCCCACAATGAATAAGAAGTAGAGATCAAGAAATAATCTAAATGCTGGTTTTTCTCAATTTGGGGGTAAAGTGGGAACAGGTAGTATATAAACGTGGCATAGTATAAAGATGGATCTTCTTGATTTGAAAGAAAAATAAATTATTTGGTTTATTTGCCAGCCCTAAAACTTAGCAAAAGCACAGGTTTGGTTTGGACATAAATGCATTAGAGAACTGAGACCATTATCCAGATATTTTGAAGCAAGTAATAAAGAAGATAGTCATCTAACACCCAAAATATGTTTATCTTAAAATCAGAAATTTCAGACTATGGCAGGTGTTAATTTTCATATCACTGCACATAGATTCAGCAGTATATTCAATGAATCTGAAAGCTCATACAGGAACTCATTTCAAAGTATGTGTTTGAATCTCAGCTCTGACTCATCCTGTGTAACTTTAAGCAAATTGCTTCCCATTCCTCAGTTTCTTCACCTACAAACAAGAAAGGTAATAATATCTAGAGCATAGGTTGTCATAGGATTAAATGAGATAATATATACAAAGAACAAGTGCCTGCCACCTCATATGCATACAGTAAATGTTACTGCTCTTATCAAAATATTGATGCACTCATTTTCTGTACTTTAAGCCCAAAGAGAAAGCAGATAAACACTGAGTGAAGGTAGCTTCCGGTTGGGAAATGGGAGACGTAATAGTCTAGTCCTTGTACCTCAGGTAGATGTTCGACTTTGAACAACGACTCAGTCTGTATGATACTTGTTTTCTCATCTGAAAAAATAAGAAGGTTGGAGCTAAATTCAAGAACATCAAGTTTGACAAAGGTAGACGGTCATTCAATCCCAAATCTAATGTTTTAGCTCATTATAACAAGTGTTTGTCCAAAACATGATTGATATCTTCAGAGATAGGACTCATCCCTCTCTGGAGCTGCAAGTACCCTCTCACCTTGAACAGCGCTAATAATTTGAAAGTCTTTCCATATGTTGAGCTGAAACCTACCATCTGTAAGTCATCAAATCTAAGATGTCAGTGGTAGGAAGTAGAACCATTATTTTAGGTGTCACTGAGAAGGAAGAGACACTGCCGCTTATACCATGACATGAGGCTTTCGTATCTTTTCAATTGTAACAGATACTAAACTTTCACTAAGGTTAAAATATGAAAATATGGGTGTCTTCATGTCAACAAAATGCAACATCTTCCAATGGCTTTGTTAGTTGATCCTAACTGAAGTTTCTGGCACATTAAAAGCCAACCTAATTGTCTTCCATAAGATAGTTCCTCAAGTATTTTAACCTTTAGTTTTCTATTCTTATCACCATTAGCTCATAAATATGACCTCAAGTCTATGAACTATGTCCAGATTCTGTCCACTGAATCCATTCCAGTTTATTTGAGTTTCTGCTTATTCATACATACAAGCACCAAGCACTATTTCAAGCACCAGACATAAAATGATAACCAAAACAGACAAATGCTGTGGCTATATGATAAAGCAGATGAAAACAAACATGTAACAATGAACCCTCATCAAACTACTTAAGTATCTTAAGATGTCCAGTGAAAACACAAGAGAAGGATCTGAAAAGAAAATGCTATTTACATGTGGTACCTAAAGAGGTACAGAAAGATATAGGTGACGACTGGTCTGTTCTAAAAAGACTACTTATACTCATGCAGAACACAATATTCTTTCCATCTTCTCAACTTCATCTTTGTCTTCTTTTTGACAGTCATGTTATGCTGCAAAATTTTGATGTTCTCACAGTCTATAAAATCCCAAAATATTTTTGAACATATGCTATTATATTGTCTTCCCCACTTGAGCCTGTCACTCTTCCCATCAAGTGCTTCTATAATTGGGAGGTGGGAGAAGAGAATTATTTTTCTCCCTCTGGAGGAAAATGTAAGATTTTGTGTTTATTCTGGTCTATACCACTTATTTAAAAGAACACACTGGCATATCATATTTTCTTCCTAAACAAGGACATGCCACTTCATTGCCATAGCACAATCTTGATTCTCAGTTCACCCAACTTTAGTGGCACATATCTGACCGGACAAATTTATATGCTCCTACAATGCGGTGGCCTGCAGCCATAGCACTGGCATTGGATCCCATCAGATCTCAGAAGTTAAGCAGGGTCAGGCCTGGTTAGTACTTGGATGGGAGACCACCTGGGAACACCAGATGCTGTAGCCTTGGGAGGAGAACCCGGCAACCCACTCCCAAAAACCAATCCACCTCTGAAAACCCTATGAATAGCAGAGAAGGACTGACAATAGTGTTTCCATCTGTTGTACATAGGGTTGCTATAAGTAAGGCATGGACTCAAGGACACCTAACAACAACAACAACACAGTGAATAAAATGTAAAAGAGAATTCAGCAAAATTGAAGTCTACTCTACCTATCCTGAAATACCCAGAATATTATTCTCTGTAGGTCAATGTTTTGCTCTTGTGCATTTATCTCATTTGGAAATCTCCTGGCTTATTGTAACCTACCTATAGTGATGAGTCAAATATAATGATCAAGAGAGAAATAGTTTAATGCATCCTGGGATCCAACCCACTTTCAATACAGTATTGGAAGCTCTCCCAGGATTAGAAATCTGTATAAGCTCATGTAGTTTGTGTGAGTTTATTTTAGCTTGTATTAAGATGTCTGTGGATCCTAAAAAAAAGGAAAATTCCATTGGGAGTTCCCATCTCCTTTGTTTCAGTTTACTAATACTTAAGAGTCACTAAAGCTTTTTTCTTCCTTAAATACTTCTTCCCCTTTCACTGGCACATGTACACACATACATCCAAGGCAGAAGTGATAGGGGTGGGAGTTCATGCTTCAGTGAACTCATTCACTTTGCACAATTTGATGAGGAAGTCAAAAGCAACGTAACGTGTGCTTTCTCTAGTAGCAACACATTTAGGGTGAGTTTTATTTTCTCATCACTAATTTTTAATGTACAACTTAATGGGTCTCATTATGACATTTCCATACATGCACTTCATTGCACATTACTCCCCTTCACTTCCCTCTTACCCTCTCAAGACCTCCCCACCCCCATCCTCTCTAGGTTGAGCTTTAGATCAAAGATTTGGATCAATTGAGTCAAACCACATATGCCAAGATACTTAATTAGGCACATGGTTTCAAAAGTGAATTTTTCTTCCAATGAAGAATAATTCCTATAAAGCTAAGGCAGGAAGATCACAAGTTCAAGGCCACAGACAGCCTGCATAATTTAGTGAGACTCTATCTCAAGATACAAAATAAAAATTAAAAAGGGGCTGGGGATGCAGCTCAGTGGTACAGCACTTGTAAAGTATGCATGGGGCCTTGGGTTCAGCCTCCCAGTATTGGGGGGAAAAGGGTAATTGTTAATAATCACCAACATGTTTTTCATTAGATAATTAGATAATTATTGCATAGAGATATATACTATTGAAAAGAAAGTCATGGAACTTGTAATTATTTATTTATATGCATGCCTTTTATAAGGGTAAAATAGTCTCTTAATTACTTGAAGAGAGATTTACTGTAAGTTAGAAAATCCTTCATCAAAATTAATATCCCTAGTAATGATGTATCAAAGAGATTCTTTTAAAAATGAAACTTCGCAAGCTGTAAAAGTAAAGAAGTAAAGTGCTGTTAACTGAGGCATAAAAAATAATGCCATAGCCTGAAACTGATGAGCTGCTTCAGCCACACCAAACTCCTAAAGAAAACAAGAGAACATGGGTAATGGGGCCCTTCGTGGACACCTCGTGTACCCACGGACACTCCCTGACAGGTCTCCTTCACATTTGTCCAGAGAGAGCAGGTATAGGCTATAGGCTACATGAATGTGCCCATTGCTCGCCTCCCAGCCCCAGCCACCCAGCTCCCCTGACCCATCCCAGGAAACCTTTGACCAAGCAGAGCTACTGTCTAAGAAAATAGACAAAAGCAAAAAGAGAAAGTCCTTTCTCTTCCCACAAGTAAACTCTGGAACTTTCTGTGGTGCTTTTCTGACCTGTGGACTGAAGGCTAGAGGAGGCAGGTGCAGAGGGAGACAAAACAAAGGCAGAACCACCAGGAGGAGGAAATCACATTAAAAGCAGAGTGCCAGTGGCTTCTCAGCACCTGCTTCGAGGCCTTTCCAGAGGCCCTGCGGAGTATCCTTGTTTTGTGAGAAAACCCTACAGGATGATGAAGGCTACCTCATTTGTTCAACTCTTTCTGACTGACTTCTGTCACTTGCCAGTATGTTTTAGTGTGCCAGAGAACAAACTAAAACAGATCTTAAGGGACACCAGGTAATCATTTAACCTTACTCTAAGTTTTTTGCTTCCGAAATGAAGGTATTTACATCAGTCCTACAATGGAATAGTATTATAGTAAATGTTACTAGGAAGCCTCAAAAATCACGTAAAATCCTTTAGTACAGTATGCTGAGGTCACAACCTCTTTTATGTAATTTAATGCAACCATCTGAAACTATTCAGAAGCAAACTGTCCACTCTCAATAAAAAGTAGTTGTTCCAACCACCTTTGATGTGCAGCTTAATGGGGTTTGAAGGATAGTATATCACAAACGGGGCTGGGATTTAGCTCAGTCGGTAGAGCGCTGCGCTGCAGTCTCTGAGGTCCCGAGTTTGATTCCCAGCACCACAAAAGCGGGAGAAGGACCTGGCAATCCACTCCCGAGGCAATCCTGAAACAGTCAGCCATTGAAAACCCTGTAAGGGTCGCTATGAGTCGGATACCGACTCGATGGCACCTAACAACAACAACAACAATATCACAAACAATTGAGAGATTTCTTTTGTGAGATATTAACTGGCTCAATGGCTAGAAAATCAACTTCACTATCATCCTTCTTATAGCATAAAATCAGTTAATTTGTACATCTGTCTGCTAGAGGCAGGCACAACATGTAACTTACTTTAATTACCATACTTATACTTTATATCTTCATTTATTAATTTATGATCTCATATATTAATAAATTAATAAATTAAAGCTGCCCATATAATTTGTGGGCCTGTGGGTCCACATACACATCTGCACACACTTTTACAAGTAATATCTTGCCTTTTTTGCTCCCCAGTTTTATTACCTTGGAGTGTTATTTAACCTCTGCTGTGTCTTCATCAATCTATTTTTTCTGCCCTAATGGGCAAAAAATAAAATAACACCACACCACTTGTTGACAGAGTCAAATAAAATGGACTATAAGTATATTTTGTAAGCAGTAAAGGACTCTACAACCATAACAAGCCAGTCTTTCAAGTGAAATGTATAAGAAATTCATAATCTAAGGAATGGTCTATGAATCTGAAGCGGCTTTCTTCTCCCCATCCTTTCTCCATGAGTTTAAATGACTGCATATAGAGAACACGTTCATCCTCTTTTTGTAAATTGACGGCATTTCTTCATTAGAGGGAGGTCTTTTCAAAAAAGAAACTCAGTCTTCCCACCATCCATGTGCAGAACATCTGTGCTAAAACCATTCCACACACAATTCTTTGAAGCATTGGCTGCCTAGAGGAAATACTTTGATTTTGGCTTTATTTAAATGCTTGCACTTCTTTTGGAGACACAAAAGATCTTCTAGTAAGAGCCCCCTTGAGAACAAGATCAACCTCTAACCATTTTAATCACTCAGAGGCCAAGTAGCCTGGAATTTCTTAGAGCACCGTGCAGTGGAAATCTCCCAAAGAACTTACACATACACAAACAGCTGCTTTGGGATGCCATTGACCCCGGGTGCAATCGCTGTGGTAATTAGATTTAATTTTCCTAACCCAACAATGCCTGACTCCATCATGCCTACATCTCCTATGCAGAAAATCATTACTCTCTTTAATAACACTTTGACATGTTTAAGACTTTTGCGTCTTAACATGTTTAAGACGTTGCTTTATATGAGAAATCACTTCTTTGCAACTGTAAATATAGCCATTCAAACGGCTATAGATACCACAGAGCTTAATTTGGAGCTTATCCTATTTCAGTAACTTTCCAGAGAGACCTTAAAACATTAAACAGATCTTCAGCAGCATTACATACACATGCTTCTTCTGCAAATCTCGAATATCCTTCTATAAGTTCATTTAGAAAGGCAACACCAGCCATTAAGCCATTGGCGAGCCTGAGGAGTTTGGGGTTTTGAACGTTTCTGCAAGCCCAGGGAATTGGGGCTTCCTGCTTCAACGCCCTGGGGTTCCTCACTCCGAGAGAGTACCAGAGATAGGGAAGCCACATAAAAACCTACGTTCCTGGACGGAAGGAAGGGAACACATGCGTGAATGGACGTCTGCTCGCGTCTGTTTATGTTGCAGAGAACAGCCGTCGGTATTGTTCTCTCAGGAGACCCGGGTTATTTTATGCGTGCATGGGCTGCGCGCTACCTCGCGGAGCTGGCCCACTGACAAGGCGACGCAGCGCCGCGTCCCTGGGAAATCGTAATTGCTGGGTCGGTTACAAAAGAACATCAGTTGCTGATCATAGTAAAAGGTGCGATTCGATGGCATAAAAGAGGGATCAGATAGAGTCACCCAAGTTCTCAGTATGTCTTAACGGCCCCCCACCCTCCAAAAAAAATAAAGAAAGAAGAAAGAAAAAAAAGGGAAAGCCTGGGGCTGCAGAGTGTTCCAAGGAGCGAATCGCACAGGACTTCAAACACTGGGAGTCATTCTGTCAAGGGGAGGGGGCGGGCGGGGGCAGGCACTGGGCCTCTTTAACAAAGTCCTCCTCTCTCTGCTCCCTCCCACTTCATTCACTTGCAAATCAGTGTGTGCCCACTAGAGCCAGCTCTCCCGAGCCCGTAACCTTCCCATCCCGAGAGCTGCAGTTCCAGCCGCGCAGCGAGAACGGCGGAGCCGAGCCGGAGACCGCAGAAGCAGCGGCAGAGGCAAGAGCAGCCGGGACTAGGGGCCGGGACTCCCCGGGCGCGCGAGGGCGAGCCGAGGTAGGTCGGTCTGGGTTAGCGATGCCGGGGCTTGTGCATGCATTTTCCTTTTTTTTTTTTTTTTTTTTAATTCTGTAGCGTTGATGGAAGCCAATCAGAGCGAGGGGGGAGCGCCCTCTCCGCCCGGTGGGAGCCGCGCGCCGGAGTTGGGAGAGATGCTCGGCCCGCGAGCCCGGGGCCGGGTGGGCGCGCGGGGCCGGCCGTGCTGGCGGCGCTGTTGCCCCTGCCCCAGACCGGCGCCGTTTCCCGGGGAGCCTGGGCGCCGCTCCTCCGCCTCCCGGTAAGACCGAGCCGCCCTGGGGCTCGGTGGGGGCGCGGGGAGCAGGGCCGCGGGAGGACGCGCTGCCTCCTCCCGGCTGGCGGGGGCGGCCGGCGATGGGGGTGGGGGGCGCTCTGGCGTCTGCAAAGTTGGCTGGTCAATTACCAAAGGCGCTGGCGCGTGCAGGACCGGTGCGGCCCTTTGGGGTTTGATATATCTCCACCTGCCCACATCACAAGGGTCTGCGAGGTGACGGCTGGGGCTGAGTTACATTTCTTGGCTTTGAGAGGAAGCGCGGCGATTCGGGTAGTCTGAAAACTCTGGAATGCTCCCAATAAGGAAAACTTAAACTCAGGAGATGGTTTGGCTGAGGAGCCAAGGAGAACTGTTAGCTTGCATGTTCGGGGCGACGCTTGCCGGCTCACGCAGGACAGAAATGCTTAGGTTGCAAGCAAAGTCCGTCCCACGCTGGAGTCCAAAAAATGGAGCACGCTGTCCAGGGAAAAGTCACGCGGAAGACGCAGGTCCCTTGTGCTTTTGCACGGCTGCCCAGGCACAATTCAGGGCGATCGTGCCTCCCCCAGACCGGTTGGAAGCAGATCCAGTGCTCCTGGTTTTAGGTGTCAGACGCAAAAAAGTGGAGAGTCCCCGGTGCGTTCATCTGGAATTTAATAAAAGGGGTTGTTGCAGTGTTGTGTACTGCAGCGGTTGCAGAGCTAGGATGACTTCTTCTGTAGTTAGATTTTCTCCTGCCCAGAGTTGCGTAGATCTCGAGATGGGGATGCTGGTGAGGTCAGCGTGGTACTGAGAAGTGTCACTGCTGCAATAAAATGCAAATTTTATGGGGAGTTAAATGCAGGTCTCTGTTAGTGCAAGGGGCTGATTGTCTGAGTTAACTACTGAAAACATGCAAGAACCAAGAAGTTTAATCATCTGGAATAGCCACGCATTTCTCTCTCCTACTTTTTAAAGATACCGTAATTTTGGTAGTCACTATAGAGGTGTATCAGCCCGTGTTTCCAGCCCCGCTTCACTTTCACTTACTGAAGGCACATAGTGTGGGAAAGAAGGGGTTTTTCCTGCAACCGTGTTGCTGGAATGGTGGGGGTGTACATATGTGGCTGCTCTAGAGGGGTGCAGACACAAAATATGGGCTTTCGGAGTGGCTAATCATCCAGGAGACACAAACTCCTGCTTGTGCTGGAAAAGGAATCCAGGGCTGTACGTAGTTAATGTACAACTCTTCCAAGAATGAGCAACAAATGCGCTTATGTGAACGATGGCCAAGGCTTGCTTATTTTCTTTCTTTTCTTGCTGACAGCTTTACCTGAAAAGGAAAACCCTTGGGAGTCTACTTTAGAGAAGGGAGAAAAAAGCTCTTCCAGTTTAGCTGGTGCCTCATCCTTTGTGTACTAGCGCTTGCATGGCTCTGTGTTTGCCATTTTAGAGAACCGGAAAACCAGTTGTGTGAAGAAAGGCGATATGATCAAGCAGATGTCTCCGTGATGTCATAAAGAGAAGGGCAAAGTATATGCCAGAGGCCAGATTTTCAGTGCAGGGCTCAGAAACTTAAAAGAAATCCAACAGTTGATTGCAAAATACAGTCACATAGGATTGTACCTCATCTCCTTTTTCTCTTTGGTGTGTTCTAATGAAAAGGGTATGGGGGTAACATAAAAGGCAGAGCTCTTCCCACCTAGTATGATGGCTCATGCCATGTTTTTGAAGCAGAGGAAGTAACCAGTTTTTTCAGAAAAAAAAAGTAAGACACAGTAGCACATTTCTGAAGGAAAATGGCAATGGTTTTGCTCTACTATATTTGTCCACAATTATCTTTTGCTGCCATTAGAAGAAAGTGACAGGCTGTTGTCTCCTCAGGGACTTCTAGTCCCTATACTAGCTAGCTTTTACACCAATTTATCGCAATTACATTTCTTAATGCTAACTGTGCAAAGATAATATATGGGAACGAAAGCATTTCCCGTCAAGTTGCCTACTGTCAAAGAATGTGTACCTTGCATCCTCCACCCATCACTTCCATCAGTTTTGCGAGTAAAAACTGTGAGGCGTTCTCTTTTAAGAAAAAATTTATCTTGCGAAAGATTGCTTAGAATACTTGAAAACAGCTAAAATTTCTAGATAGCACAGCTTCCATCACAGGGTATCAGATGACACTTCTTTATTGTATCAATAAGTTGTCATAAATTCTAAATGTGTAATTAGGGGTAACTGAGTGACTGCTCCATATAGGGATAAAAAAAAGAAATGAACTGTGACAAATGTATGTCTTCCTCAAGAATTTTTGTGTGGTTCCCTGTTTCTGCTCCTAATTGCTTTGCACTCATGAATGCCAACTTATTAAGGCTGCATCTTTTGAACTACTGAAACTTTTTTTAGTTGGAAGGGACCTCTAGTGGGTCACTCAATGCATTTCTACCTGTAATTCAGTTGTAGTATAGATTTTGCTAAAATCATAAGAGCATAGCAGTTCTTTTCTCCATAGGCAAGTTAGTATTCTCTAGGCACTATCATGATACTTATGCCAGGTCAAAATCATTGTTATTCCTGTCCTTTCTATAGCTCCCCTAATTTAAGGGACTTATGAGTATCTCTGTAGTATTCTGGGTATGTAGACTTTTGATCACTGTTCTATGATTCCACCTGAAAGCAAAGACCAGTAATAAAGAATTTACCATCATCAATATGACATAAGATTTTCCTGTTTCTGACCCTGTCAAGGGTCAGAATTCTTAAATTCGAATTTATCCAATAATAAAAATTACCTTATAGTTATAATGAAAAATTCCACATGAATAACTCCCACCACTAAAGAAGTATTTGCAGAAAAAAATTTAATCCCTCTTTTAGAGATCGATAAACATCCAGAGGTTGTGAAACAGAGGTGTCTAATTTAAAGCAGTACTCATTCAAATTCTTCCCCATTCAAAAAAAGCATATATAAGAAGTCCAGAAGATATTTAGATGTACGTGTTGCCCTTATTCTGGTTGCTGGTGCGTGTGGTGTGCGTGTGTGTGTGTGTGTGTGTGTGTGTGTGATTTCTCTCTTTGATGTATCACAGCATATTTTAGGTAACCTACTCAATCAAAAACTCTGCCTGGAACTTGGAGTAAGATAAGTTCTGTAGGGTGAATCAGCTTCTTCTGCTGAAAGTCTGCAGGTTTCAACTTTCAATTTAAAAATCTGTTCTAAGTTTGAAATGTGTTCCAGATGAGATAACATCCAACAGAAGCCAGTTGCTTTGTGCTTCTTGCTTAGTCACTGCAGCCCATTCTTTGGAGTCATCAGAGTTAGGGTCTTGCTCATAAAAATAACAAGTAGTGATTCAGTATGAATTGTATTTTTAATAGTTTTTCAACCAGTGAGTATCTACGGAGTTTAGCTATTTGCCTCATAAAAAAGATGAAAATATAGATGATCAAACTTTCTCTGGTTAAATTTTTTTCTGGGTAATGATTCTTAAATATAAAAATT